>JANHFJ010005852.1:18209-33490 GCA_032468195.1 Cerberus rynchops
TCAAAGATTAATATTAGCTTTTAAAATGGGCTTTAGCTATTTATTCATTTTATTTCCATAACTGCCTATCTCAGTAAATGATATTTTGCATTGGTTCCATTGCTAGTTATCTTGAGCGCCCATTTCACTGCCCAATATATGGAAACATTTTACATGAATTGAAATGATAACATAAATTCTCATAGGAAAACAAACTACTGATTTAATTTATCACAAACTAGACAAGATATATTTTTTACAAAAAGAAAATACACCCATATCCATAAACAAGCATATCTCAATATCCTGACAATTTCTGTCTATGGAGATTCTCAATCATCTGGTCATGGTTGTCCCAAAGGTGCTTGAGGGCTTGACAGCATGAGACCAGGTGGCCTCAATGACTCTCAGAGTGCTAATGACCAGATGACTGCAAAGAATATACATTCATCTCTTCTCCACCATTCAATCAGAACTGAAGAAGCTTCCTGCATGGGAAGTGAAACGTCTTCAAGGAAAAACAAAGAAAGTCTAGCTGCCTTTTGAAAAACCACCTTTGAGTCTGACAACTTCTGTGTTGCAAATGATTTTTTCCTTAAACAATAATTTCAACATTAAATCCAGCAATTTAAGTATTTCTTCTAGCCCTATGAAATTAGTTTTAATTGTAACATTTTCTATTGTGGCTTTATTCAAACTGGTTCTGCCCAATTTCACTTTCCATAAATCTCAGCCAACATAACCCAAACCTGTATTCCAGAAAGCATGAGTGTAAATTAAAATTCAATCTACCTAGAATGTGCCACATTAGGGAAGCTTGATCATTTCAGTCCATATCGGATGTAATTGCTTTCTTAATCGCTAGCTTATTTTTTCACATTAATAAATAAACAAGTTATTTTTTTCTTTATATCCCACAGAACTCATCTGGAACATGCTATGAAGAAAAATGCTGATGCAATAGAATATTCATACACCTCAGTTCGGTTCTGTTAATATTATTGATTAGGATTTGGGCCCACTGAAAGTCAGAGAAACAAATTAATATTTGTTGCATGGAGCCTCCATTCACTAACCAGCTACAGGACTTAAAGGATCTCAAAACTTTCCAGAATTCTTCTCATTTATCTTCTGGCAAGATGTTCTGAAATGAGCTATGTTCTTCCCCATCGTTATTGGATTTTTAACTACTCATAACATTGCTAACCATTATTGCTATAAAGATGCTGTAAATATGCCAAGAAGCCTTTTGGGGAAATTGTGGCTGATTTTCCAAGATATACTAGTATCAGCATTGACTTAAAAAAACAAAGAAATGTAGATTTAACAATTGTTTCTATTTTCTTGTATCAAGATACAGATATAAAGTCTTAATAAATCTTGCTTCTTTCAAAGCTTGCTTTTCATAATATAAAAAAATATAAAAAATACATAGAAGATATCTGTGCTCCATATTTTTGAAGAAGAATATCCAGCTTTTGCAGTCGCCTTGAGACTTTACTAGAAATTGTTCACATACTGGAATTTATCTTTTTAAATAATGACTAGCATCTTGTTTTCAAAAATAAATGAAAGAAGACAACTTTAGGAAATTGAAAACTGCTGTCAATGACACATTTTGCACACATAGCATATACATGAAAACTCAAAAGTGCTGATCATATACTATTCATTTTTTTAGATGTTAAACATGTTTTATATTTTAAATGAGCAATCCCTTTATTATAATTAACATGGCTAGTTATCAAAATGCTCTAAAAATCAATACTACCTCAAAAATACAATTTGGTCAACTATCTAGTTAGGTATTGTTAGTTGACTTATTGATCCAACAGTCAAATATTTCAGACTCAGATAAGACTTGCTACATCACATTGTTTCTTTGTCAACTGGTATTTACAATTAGAAAAGGCAACTTTCCTAGCATGCTAAATATAATAGATTGAAATCCTCACAAATCATTTGATATTGGACTTCTGGCTGATGTTGCAGTGAGATCAGACACGAGGAACCGGTCTCCACATTCCCAAGTTGAGTTCTCCCCATTGGTGGGCTCCAAAAGGAGCCAAAGCCGCCCTGTAGGAGCAGTGAAGCAAAGAGGGGTGCCCTGTGAGGCTGCAGAGAATCACAACTCTCCTGCTGGAACCGAGGGTTTTCCCCCCTCTCAGCCACAATGAGGAGAAGAGGCAGCCTAAAGATGGCTGCCACAAAGCTGGGACAGCCAAGGAACAGCTAAGACTGGTGCTGGAGCAGAGTTAGTGAACGGTGTCTGGAACTGGGTGAGAGGATTTCTTTTTATTTCAAACCTACCCCAAAAGTGAAAAATCCAGGAAAGAGAGGCTCGCAACTATTTGTTAAAGCAGTGATTTAAGCACTTTGAGAAAAATCTCAGAACTGAAAGAAAAGAATCAAGGGGAGAAAACAAAAAGGAAAAAACAAAATAAAACTGAAAAATACTGAAAATAAAGACTTTTAAATTGGACAGGTGTTGTTTTGGAAAGGCATTTTAAAATACTGGAACTATTTACCTAAAAAACTAACTTTGTTTTTATATTTTGGATTATTATTTGACCTGGTTTACATTGAAATCTAAACTGAGATGAAAGGCAAGTATAACATATCCTTAAACTTTGGAAAGCTTTGACAAGGATGTGTTTTATGCACCTATGTCTTGACTATTGGAGATTTAATTAAGAGAATAAGAAAGATATCTTCATTAAAGAGACCTCTGATTATCATAACACAAGATTGAACTCATAAAGGGGATTTAAGGAGGTTCTGGAAAACTTCTGGGACTATCTAAAGGAATAGATTATCTATGGAATACAAAAAATTGTGAATATTGATCACTGGACAAGAGCGGAACCTATTAAAATAAGATGAGATGCTCCACTAGGAGGAAATGACTAGAATGTGGGAAGAATCAGTGTGAATGTTTCAAAACATCAAGGGCATTGTGATAAGAAACCATAAGGATATTAAGAACTTAATGCAAGGCATAGATGAAAAACTGGAAAATATTATACAAAGGACACCCAGGAAAACGATTCAATGGAAAGAGCAAATAAAAAAGCAGAACAGACAAACCAGTAAACAAAACAAGACGATAAGAAGGACACAACAATAAAAGCAATAATGACTGATGAAATAAACCAAGGGAAAAACATTGTAAGAGATTTAAAAAGGGACCCAGAAATACAAGCAGACATTTTTTAAAAGGGAGATGGGGCATGGGCAGATATTTTGAAAGCTAGACAATGGAACAGGGTAGAGATTGGAGAAATGTTTAAAATGTATAATCAGAATGCAGATGCGATAGGGATAAAGATCCAAAAGAGGAATATGGGAGGCAAGTTAAAAAAAGAATAATTAAAGCTTTAAAGCAGGCAAGAGACAATGGATAGAATCTGTTTTTAAATATAATGACGGCATGATCAAAAGTTAGAATAGGGATAGAAATAAGATAGGAGGAATATTAGTATATACATTTATATATAATAAGAAAAAACAAGTGGGAAGATCAGAAATTGAATGATGGTATGTATGTTTAAACAATATTGTGATTGGCACTGGAATCGCATATTGAAACATTGAATAATTAAATAATTATTTAATTATGTTTTTTGTGTGTATGCGTTTCAAAATAAAAAATCTTTTCAAAAAAAAGAATAATTAAATAATGAAAGACTAATTTAATACAGATATGTGTATTAACACTAGAACTATTAGCTGGATGAATAAATATGATTGATATTATTGTTAATTGTACTAAATGTATGACACCCAGGTACCACACTGTTCATGCATTAATATGGTTGTAAAATAAAATAAAAAAACTTGTGGAAAAAAGGAACAAGCAGCATACTGCTCTAGTGATTAGTGTTAGTATATTAACCAGAATAATTTATTCCCAATATATTTTCAGTACATAAAATATTTTAAGTTTTGTGCTCATCATGGTAAAACCATACATTTCTAGCAGGGCACATATTGTCTATGATGGCATAGCCAATGATTATAAATATTAGTGTCCAATAAAAAAGATTTCTCAGTGAAATAACTGATCATCTATGATTTGCTAATGTTTTTCCTATGTCTAAAACCCCTTTATTCCATATGATATTTACTACAGTGTTTAGTAAAAAGCCTGGTGGGTACTAAAGTACTCCCTAATAGACACATTGCTTAATTTATTTTTATTTTTTTTAAAAAAAACAGCTTTGGGATGACGATGAGGTGTTTTGGAGCAAAGGCGGCCTTTGGAGGGAATATAAAATTCATATTTCCTGCAAAAGATGTTTCTTTACTCCAGATTGTCTTTCCCTCAACATTCACAGAGTTCCAGATATGGTAGGAGGTTTTGGGTTTTGACATTTGTAAAACAATATGTGAAATTGAGAAAATATGTATCATACAGAATGCAATAAAATTCAGTGTATCTCTAGGTAGGACATAAATAAGAGATTTTGATTGTATCATTACTATCTTGAATCTGGGAAAAGAAAATAGATTGCCATTTGAAATTTTATTAATATTATCTGTAATAAAAGTCTATTTTCCCCTGAAATCTTTTTACAAGCTGTTTTATTATTTATCAATACCTAATTGACCCAGATTGATAGTGGGAAGCATGATAGAATAGCTGTAAGTGGAAATATTATAGAAGAAACATATTAATATTTAATTTTATTGATGATATATTGCCCAGAGTCCCTCTTCAAGGGAGATAGGCAGTTAAGAAATATGTATAAATAAAATCATATTGCTTTTCTATCAAGAGCCACATGATTTCTGCTACATGAATTTTCTGTCTAGCTCTACTTCATTTAGGTATGTGTATCGTGTATGGAGATACCCATGTTTTTCTATTGATGAAGAGCAGGTTGTAAAAACAGATGATATTCATATAACACCAAAAATGCCACATGATGATAAAAGCAAGTTTATGGAATTGAAATGCCAGATGTAGGTTATTATAGCTATTTTCTTAGTGGAAATGTCATTATTCTTTTTTTTCTACAGTGAAATATAGTTTCTAGAAAGTATTATTGACACAATGTAGTTTATTTGCTTTTGAATTCATTACATTCCTTTTAAGACTCTAGATTTGTTATCACATTACTGAAAACTATTCTGCTGACAGTTGTTTCAATACTTATCTCCAAATAGAAAATCTTACTGTATGCCATCTGTTGAGCCAATATGAAGAATTTCAGTGGTTTAGCCATTTTATGTATTTTTAAATTTTGCACAGCTTACCAGTAGGCCATATGTGCCTATGGGCCAATTTTTCGGCAGCTGAGAGAATGACTACTTAAGTAACTGATCATATATGTGCAAAATGGCTTGAGTAGATGGCAGCTGTTATAATGAAAATGGACTGTGCTTCTGTCTTATATCATTTGTTACGATTATTGGAAATTAGCTGGCAGCAGCTAAAAGCACCCCATTCTTATAGCTGGTATGGTTATTTGAGGAACAGATTTGAGAAGAAAGCTTTTTAGAAATAACTGCAGAGGAGATACTGGAGTTCTTGTTCTTATAAAGTATGTCAATATATGTGTGAGGGTATAAATAATGTATGTGTGCATGTATAGGAATTTTATACACATGGAAACAAATCAATCAAAAACATTTCGATAAAAGACTAAAATATTTAGTAAATTGTTTATATATTTGAACAAATATTAGCACTATGCTATATAGTAATAAATACAGAAAGCATATTCTGTTAAGTTTTATTTTGATTAAACATTTTATTAATGATTTGTTAAGAATCATGCACTATTTTGATCTATAAATATAAAACATAACTTCTAAAATTGGTTCCATCAGTCAGCAAGATTTGGATTTGAAATTTAGGAAGAAGAATGGCGAAGTAGTTTGCAACAGTTATTTTCTCTTTTTACTTTTTAATCTTTATTTCATGTGATATGATGGCCCCAGTTGCTTTATAAATAGCAAAACAGCTTTAATTCTTTGCAACAGGGAGGAATTTTACCAATATTATTTATTTTGCCTACCCTTATACAAAATTTTGATCTATGCCCTTTTCTTTTAAGGTAGGAAAATCTGTTTATTTATTGGCTGGGTGTACATTTAAATTTTTACATGTGATAGGGACAGTAAATGGGATAATAATGTAACATTGACTAGGACAAGATTTTAAAATTTCTTGTTTAGGTAGGTTTGTATTATAAAAATTATTTTAATTAGGGTTAATAATTCCTTGTGCATTTGCCATGCCGCAACACTTTTTTGATGAATGTTGGTCAGAGGTTGCTGAAGAAGTTGGAAAAAATGTAGCATTTGTAGCTATGCACAAGCATTTTTGAAATGTAGACTAGACATACAGAGTTGGGGTTTTCTAATGCAAAGTGTGTTGATTAGCTTGGACTATGATATTGTAAAATATTATTACAAACATGAAGATGGGCACTAACTTGGATGGCTTTAACAAGGGAAAGGATAAAAGAGAGGATAGATCTAGGGCAATTAATTTTGAAAGCTCAATGTTGGTTCAGGAGTGTAGGCAGTGTGCCTCCAAATACCAATTGCAGGAGACAGCAGCATCTGTATTTGGTAGAAAGTAGGAACTTGTGATGCAAAATGCCAATTGTTTAATCTGCTTGAAAAAGAAAATAGCAGAAAAAGAAAATTAGCAGAATTCAAATATAAAACGCATTTGCCACACCAAGGAGTTCTAGCATAGTGGAGCCAACTCATCAACACAAAATACATTTCGTTCAGCAGCTGCTTTTGAAATGTCAAAATAATATATTGTGGAGTTTTGCATGTTGTCTGTTTCACTTACCAAATCTATGTAGCTTCCAGCCACGGATGTATATGTGGACACTGGATTCTAAGAATTCCAGTTCCAACCGATTTGGAACCAAGGAGCCAAGTTGAGGAAGGTTGACTTATGTTATAAAATCTACATTAAAAAAGGAGGGGGGGGGGCTCTACGATTCCTTCTTTATCAATGATCTTTATAAAGCATAATAGGTAGAGATATCCATTTTATGAAAATCCGAAAACTTCCATTATTTTAAAACTTCGCCGAGTAACAGCGCTAGGAAACACCCCGCCCTTCCTGGTCCACGATCTCTTCGAGCAGAGCAAACGGCAAGGACCGCTGCCGTACCTCCCCGCCCGCCGCTTCTAGGCTAACGGCGGGGTGGCGGGGAGTGTTGCTACGGGGCCGCACGAGCTTCTCTGAAGCACGCAGCCCTTGTTGTCATGGCGACAAGAATAACAAACTCCAGACTACAAACGCTGGCAGCCGAAAGAAGGGTATGGCAAGGCTGAGCCTACAAACGTCAAAAGCGAATCGTGGCCGGTGAGTGTCATCACGGCGAGAGCAGGAAGCTGCCGACAGCAGGCTGGATAGCCTGAGGCAGCAGCAAGCCAAAGATTAGAGCCCGGCTCCTGGCTAATAAAGGTGGACGGGGAAGGCCCGGGGACCGCCAGAACTGGAAAGTGGTGCTCACATGACTGTTACGGCGGGAAATGAACAGAAGCCCGCACGTGTTCCCAAGCCCGGCTGGGTGGGACTTGTAGGAGGAGCGTCTAGAGCAGGGGTCTCCAATCTTGGCAACTTGAAGACTTGTGGACTTCAACTCCCAGAATTCCTCAGCTAGCTTTGCTTGGGAGACTATAATCAATTATTGCTTTGCTGGCTGAGGAATTCTGGGAGTTGAAGTCCATGAGTCATGAAAGAGCCAAGGTTGCCCACCCCTGTTTTGGACCATGGTTCCATAACGCGATAGGTCGAACTCCTTGTTTCTTTGTCATCAGGGGCGTCATTAGAATACGGTCAAAAAAATCAAAATGGCTGCCGCGACCGGGGGTTTGAAATAAGCCGAAGTTTGCTCAGTAGGCCTCTAAGCTTTCGGTCGTGCAACGCAGTTGTACTGCGGGAATGGAGGGATTAGATTTTGTGAGGAAAACCAGCAATTGCAAGAAGATAGCAAATGTGCTGTTTATTTTACAAAATTGGAGGTTTTCGTACTTCGTTATAGTTTACTATAAATTTGTATTAATCCTATTAAAGTGATTTCTAACTAGTGAGAATTATTGCTATATACGTATAATGTTACATATTTAAAGGTTAAAAATCACCCTTCAACAACAAACTGAATTGGATTTGAAACACTGTCAGATACTTGGTACTATATTACACATCTGTCTGTCTGGTTAATTTTTACAACGTTCTAATTTTTAACTGCCTATTAATGGCAGGTTTTCATTTTTCTTTCAATAATTGATTATATTATCTCCCAAACAAAACTTCACATGCATGAAAATATATACCCATAGTAATTTTGTCTCAGGTAGATTTTTTTTTAATTTTAATATTTTTGTAAACATTCACATTAAAAAAAAAAACCAAGCATATTGGTGCAGAAAGGGCATTTTAATTTGTAACACTTTTAAGATATTCCAGTTTCCATAGTAACTGCACATTGAAACTTAGTTTATTTGTTCCATGTGTTTTTTTTTTTAAAAACCTCACATTGCTACATTCCTAAAAGTAATTAGACATACTGAAGTAAAGACAATATAGTTAAGCAAAATTATTTTATATACTTTTTATTTTGTTGCTTAAAAAATAGAGGACTAAATAGTTAAAATATAATAACAAACGTAATTTAAAGAAAAACAAATTGAACGTAATTTAAATTAAAAGGAAAACATTTGGTAAAAATATTCTAACACAAGATAAAAATGCATTTTAAAAATTCTATGTTTTATCATGTTTTATTAGGCATGTTTTACTGTATTTTGTCAAAAATACAATCCCATTTTTTGATAAAATGCTGAAATATTTTACCTGCTACGTTTAAATAAATATAAAAGTGATGCTTATTTTCTGATTGGTCCTTTGTTGCAGGACTAAAACGCACCAAAATTCAAAACACAAACAGGTGAACTGCAAATCAGTTTATATGTCTATAGAAAGGAATAGCATGCTTATATATGTGGTTAGGCCAACTAACATGGATGGATGTTTATATCAGTATATTTAAATAGGAGACCAGCGGGTTAATAGATTTCTGTTTGTTATACAAGTTTTGGTAACATTCACATTTATTAAAGTGTCAATCACAAAGCTTAATTTAGTAATTCAAACCAGATTGCCTTTATTTGCTTATTAAATTTCTTTCTTACTGATGGAGTTACTCTGTCTGGCTTACAGTATGATAAAAAGTTAAACAGTACTACAAAACAACTAAAATTAGAAGAATTAGATAGAAAAGCTAAAAACCAAGATGATGTGTAGTCTGAGGTAGAAATCTTCTCTACCCAGCCACCCCCAACATAGCAGGCTCCTATTAGGATCCCAGGCCAAGCAACCTAGAGCAAGATAGATGCAATGGAAAAAACAATAACTGAAAGAATATATAAAACCAGTATTACACTATACATATAGCAGCAGCACCTGAAAATAAGTTGAAAGGGTTATTTCATATATCTCAGCCTTCATTGCCAGAAAATACTTTTGAAAAGCCTTAAAAATGGATGTGTTGCGTACTAATCATTTTTAATATCCTTCCAATCCAAGGAGGAATTCAGACCAATCACTTGGTTGAATTTACAATTCTTTCCCCAACTGATTGCAGGAAGTGGTGGGATGCAACCCGTTTAAGTACCGGTTCAGTAATGATTGATTGACAAGGGCACTTGATTAGCAGCACTTGGAGCCTGCTTAATGTTTTCATGCCTATGGAAGCAGTAAGGGTGTACTTACCGTAGTTTTTCATGCATGGTTTCTCCATTTTGGCTTTCTTTTTGTAATTTAGACAATGACACTGTAGTATGTCATACCTTGTTGTTCACCTGAGGTTATATTACCTAATTTTAAGAACTGCTAAGACCAGATGGGATGGGTGTGGTCTAAAGGTGACGCATCTGGCCAGTGGGCTGCCAGTTTGACACCCGTGATCTAGATGAAGTCAAGATTACAGAAGACACTGATTTTGATTCCTGGGAAATGTGTGTTGGGAAGGACAAATTTTAATCTCATTCATACCAACAAGATTGATATTTACTTTAATGATACAGTAAGAATAATATCTGGAACCCTTAAATCCATACCGCTGTCATGGTTTCATATTCTTTTTAACATTGCCCCTCCTGATTGCTCAGGTGACTACAACAGACAGTCCGAGAGTAGTATAAAATAAACATGCCATCGACTCCTAGAGATCGTTCATTATATAAAATATTAGACTCTCCACCTCTTACCAGGCTTAAGTCTAGGAAATCAATTGGGATAACATACCATAGTTCAACATACCTTCAATATAGGTAAAGAATGATGATTAAAATGAGTGACTTTTACTAACCACAATCAGATCAATCACACAGATCCAACAAAACCACTTCCAGGAATGCTCCAGAACAAACTATAACACATATAGACACAATATAGTCTCAGGAAATTTCAAGGTACCTGGGTTATCTCATTGCAGTCACACCAGAAGAAGTTAGATGGTTGCCTTTAGATATCGAATCATTGCAATTCTATGACTCCATATAATGGTGATTTTTCTTCACAATTTTGGCATTAAAAATCATTCTGCTATGGCATTAAAGACTTTTGCCATGAATTACTATTAAGATTCAAAGATCACTTGTGGGAGCAATCTTCCCCATCCAGGAGTATTTTTTTTTCTTCATTAATAATCCCACTCCTTTTTTACAACCCTTTAATTCCTTAAATCAGGTTACAGGTAACATTATTATTTTCCATCTCAGAAATAAAACATTGGGCTGGGAGGTGGGATTGCTCTATCCTCTCAGTAAATATTCCTGAAGAAACTCATTGTTTTCCTAAATCATGTATACTTGATTGTTGAAAACAACTTTTCAATCTGGAAAAGTAGCTGAATCTCCCTGGAGTATTCGGGACCTGGAGGGTTCAGGACCTGCAGATTTTTCATTAATGGAATAAGTATGACTGACACAGTATGAATTTCTGTGTTTGTTTATATCTTTATTTCTTTCTTTTTAAAAATTAGATTGCAAAAAGTTATGAATAACAATGACTGATGCACAGTTATTTTCTTCCTGTTCCAAGGAAAACTGTAAAAAAACAGAAGGTATTTGCTTTATTTTTTTCAATTTTATGTAACTTGACATTTTCTAAAACACATTTACTGTAAAAAGTTTCTTTTAATGCATTTGTATACTTTCCACATTTTTTCTTTGGACTTGTCTTTTGAGATCATTATTTCTAATTCTGCTTCCATGTTTATTGACTTTTTCTATAATCTCTATCTGGCAATAAAACAAACCCCATTAACTAAATGGATTCCTCCATACCAAACTGCAAAAATCAATGAATCTTTCAGAAAGACAAATTAGAAATCGCATTCTGTGAACAGATGTAGTCAATACATTGATCAGCAAATGAATGATATTGACATTATTCTCTACATAAATTAGCACCATTGCTTGTATGAACCTGGCAATTATAATTTTGTCTTATAATTAGTGACCACTTTTGATATGAGCATACTTAACTAGCAAATAGGAACATAGCCTTTCCAATCTGGGTACTCTTTGGATGTGTGGGATGTCAATTCACAGAATTTGCTAGTCAGTCTGATTCACTGCTAACTATTCCTTAACTCCACCCTCAAGTTGGGAAAGACTGATATAAGCTATTATGAATATGCACATTTAGCCTGGAAGTTAATGATCAAACTTTGAGGCTATGATTTTGATTAAAATGAAAAATGGGGAGGAAAGTTTTTATTGTCTTGTATGTCATAGCTTTAATTCAAATCCTAATTTTCAATTGATTTTAGCTACAGAAGGTAGTTGCTTGGTAAAGAGCTGAGCGACATACAAATTTAATAGATAAAATAAAAAAATTGGACTTTGGAATTAAACTTTTAAAAATATATAAATAAATGTTGTTAAGAGCTTATGACTGAATTCCTTCATGGGTCAGAAAATGTGGTTGTGTATTGTGTATTTAAGGGAGAAAAACATGTATTGACTATTCATATATATTAAGTCACTTAGTTTCTTAAACAATAGTAATAATAGACAGGTTTACATATAATGCTAAACCATAATGAATGCACATCATTGAAACCAAAAAAGCCATTGTAGTTTAGCATTATGAATAAATAATGCAAGCAGAATCAGTAAATGTAGAGTTATCTAATTTGACCTGTAATTGTCGTAAATGTATTCAGTGATGAACAAAGTTTAAGTACAATTATTCTGGGTTTTTTTAGATATAAATGAAAATATTTCAATAGGCATTCCCAACAAACAACGTAGTTGTGCTGCTGTAAATACTCCAGCTGCATGTGTTAATAAAGCCATTAATCAAATACAAGATTTAGAAGTGAAATTGGAAGAATCTTTTCTGCAGGTAATATTTATTTGTATTGTTTTAGTTATTATATCCATTAAAAAAATTGACAGTGGATGTCAGAATATCTAGACAAATATATTTTTTTTTGTAGCAAAATAGAAGAAGGAAGGAATGTTAGGTATGTTTACCGCCTTGAAATATTTACAGAAATAATTAAGGCATGATATAAATAAATGTATCAGAATATGGACATTTCAGGTTTTCCTACAAATGTTTCATAGCTACAACTCTGCTTTCAAAGTGGCTCGTTTCATCATTCTTTGCTGTCAATGACTCACGTAAATGAGAATGTTAAAAAATAACCTGACATATGTACATGGCAGATATCATGGTCTCAAGCTAGGCTTTAAAGATAAATATTAATACTTCATAAATAATATGGTCCCACAGACTCTATATTGAGGGGCCAGTTGGGATGTGGCATTTTGTAGGTGGGCACTGGAGTCGATAACACCCCCTATGCACACTTTGCTCCCATCCTCTGTATCTGGGTCAGTTTATTTGAATTTTTTCAATAAATTTTTGTTAGGGAAGGCTATGAGAATCTTTACTTCAATCAACCTGGCTACTAAGAGCTTGATAACTATCAAAAAATTCTCCAGTATAGTGAATCAGATATGTCAGATTATATGTCATGTACAGCCATGTCTTAAAGGCTTTTCAGAAAGCCAAAAGACTGCTTGTGGATCCCACCAGGAGGGGGAATGATGTTCCAGAGGGTTAGGATTAAAATTTTGTTTAAAAGAAAATAATGTTTTAGAATTAGGTGGGGAATAATAAAGAAGAAGCCTCCAGCACAGTAAATAGGCTTCAAGTATGAAACAATGAAACAGTTTAATAGGATACTTAGTAAAGAAATGATTAGGTAATATGTAGGGAATGAAAATGCCATGTCAAATAATAGAAGTGAAAGGAATGTTATAAATATTACTATCTAAGAAAGATCAATGAAAAGGAATAACATAAATGAACTCTTGAAAAATGGTTAAGGTGCAAATGACATAAATGGAGAAATTTTAAAATAGGGACGTGCTTTACTTATGGAGTAGCTGTGCAACTTTTTTTAACACCCGTAAAGCACTTTTTTAAATCTAAAGATCAAAAGAATACTGTTATTGTTTCCCTCTATGAAGAGTAAATGCAAATATTATGGGGAGATTAGGCTATAGTAAACCTGCATAAGATTAGTCCACTATGGGTGGTTATGTAGCAGTATTCTCGTTGAAATAATATGAAGTGACTGAACAAATTTAAAACACGGAGTTGCTGATAAAAAGGTAATGGGTTGTATATGATATGAAAGAATATTTCTGAAAGAAGCAAAACTGCTTTTTATAAAAATGACAGGAGAAATTGAATGAATGATTGTAAGTTATAAATTATGAAGAATTAAATTTAGTAAGTAAAATTGTATACCTTTGGTAGAATTTTTATTAAAAATGGGAAATAAAAAAAAATTAGGATGTGCAAATGCAAGTAAGAAGATAATGAATAGACCGTGCTCTGATATAAAAATTGAAGGTTTGTCAAAAGAAGTAAAAATGTCTTCGTATAAGAACATGTGCCTTTATTATATGAAAATGAGAGTCAGATATATGAAGAAAAGTTTAAAAATAAAAGTTCAATGGGAATGAGAATTTTAAGAAGTGTTTGCAGGTAAAGACTGTTGCAAATGAAATGAATGCATGAATACAAAGGTGAGTAATAGTACAAACTAAGTACATTTTAAATATTTTTTTAAAAACCTATCTTTATTATTTTTAAGTGGCAGACATACATAATACTATTTCTGTTTTTCCCAAAACAACAATCCTGTGATATGAGTTGGGCTGAGAAAGAATGACTAGCTCAAAATCACCAGCCAGTTTTCATGCCTAAGGTTTATAGTATCCTGGTTTGTAACCTGGTGCCTAAACCACTAGACCACAATTTGATCATAGAAACGATTAATTAAGTTTGAATTGCAAAACTAAGGCATGAAAGGAACTTAGGTCAGCTTTTATTTTTTTCTGTTCCCTTAATTTCTGTCATAAATTTTACAAGCACGTAAGTTTTTTCTTGCATATGCATAGTGTTGTTATCCTAAAAGGGAAAAGTTATGTTTATGTATGTATGCAAGGAAATCTAAAATCTAAAAAAATGAAATGTTTCAATGAAAATCTGATTTATGTTCACAGCATGAAATTATATACAACCTGGAAAAACTTCCATGGTAAGAAAATTATATGTTTTGATTCAATAATTATTATAAACACTCTTCTAAGTAGAATATAAAGAGAAATACTGCCAATTACCATTCTGTTGATTTAAACTTAAAATGCTATTACCCAAAAAGTTAGGATCTGATATTAGGACAAAGCATAAGCTTGTTCTAATATTGATTTTAATACATTTTTAATTCATTTCATTATATATACTGTTATTAGTTTTTGTGTGCAGATAGTTGTCAAGTTGATTAATGACTCTTCAAAGTTACATGGTCTTCGAAAGAGTGCTTTATAGCCCATAAAGAACTTCCAACCATTGTAAAATGTCGTAGCCTCCTCTACCCCTTGGTCACATGACTACATTTCATGCACTTGGCAGCTGATACACATTTATGACCGATTGCCAAATACCCTGCAATTATGTGATGGCTATTTGCAATCTTCTCTGCTGGCTTCCTCAGAAAGTTAGTGGGGAAAATAGCAGAGAAGATGGCAAACAGAGAGGAGCTGAAATCCTTCAGCAGGCTTCAGGAACAGAGTTGAAATCTTTTGGATTTCACGTCGTTTTTTGCAGCCCACAGAGATTTATTTAGTTATCAAAATTTAGAGACCACTTGTCTCACAGAGAATAGAATAGAATAGAATAGAATAGAATAGAATAGAATAGAATAGAATAGAATAGAATAGAATAGAATAGA
>JANHFJ010005852.1:33590-45586 GCA_032468195.1 Cerberus rynchops
ATAGAATAGAATAGAATAGAATAGAATAGAATAGAATAGAATAGAATAGACTTCTTTATTGGCATAGTGTGATTGGACACACAAGGAATTTTCTTCGGTGCATATGCGCTCAGTGTACATTAAAGGAAACGGTACATACGGCAGGAGTCATAAGATACAATCATAGGATACAACATAAGATACAGAGTGACATGCATAGATGGGAGCTTCTTCTTCAGGAGTTCAGCTCCGCTCCTGCAGCCCATCAAAGATTCCAGAAATCCTGAAGATTTCAGCTCTGTTCATGTAGCCCACTGAAGGATTTCCCCTCCCTGCACAGAGGGGAAAGGAAATCCCTTGGCATTCTCAAGAATGGAAAAGAAAACCTGAAGATTTTAGGTCCATTCTTGCAGCTTACCAAAAGATTTCATCTCTATGCCCCAAGGGAAACTGAGGTTGGTTGCAGGGCCTTTTTGAGAGCAAAAAGTCTGCTTGCCAGGAAGATTTTTGCATGGGGCTGAAACTCTCTGGCAGGCAGCTTTTGCTTTGTCCACTTAAAGACCCAGGAGATCATTTAACAACTGCCACAGAGATTTCCAGGATTCCAGTCATGCGAAGTTCAATGGACTGCTTTGCTCAATGATTGAGATTCTGGTCCCAGTTATAGTTGTAAGTTGAGGACTACCTAAGTTTAATAATTTTCTCTTTCTAGCACACTGAGAATTAACAGAATAAGGAGGTCTCCCAGTCCAAGCCCCTGCTCAGGCAGGAAACCCTATATCATTTCAGGCGATTTCTTTTTTAAAACCCACAATTTCAAGCATCCACAACTTCTGGAGGCAAGTCATTCCACTGATTAATTGTTCTAACTGTCAAGAAATGTCTCCTTAGTTCTAGGTTGGTTGTCTCTGAGTAGTTCCCATCCATTGCTTCTTGTCCTGCCTTTAGATGCTTTGGAGGATAGGCGCACACACACACACACACACACACACACCTCTTTGTAGCAGTCCCTGTGTGACTGCTATCATGTCAACCCTAGTCCTTCTTTTCATTTAAACTAGGCATATCCAATTCCTGCAACTGCTCTTCAGGGCTGAGACTTCAGGATCTTTATGCACTGTTAAGCATGTCATATATGACATGTTTTACATTAAAATAAGCAAAAATATAAGTGTATAGTCCATTATTTCTTTGGACTGAGATTAAAATGAATCTCAGAATTAGGAAGCTAAACCTTTTGAAAGTGATGGTGAGAGAAAATATAGTGGTAACATACAGTGTTGGAAAGAAGATCCAAGACTATAATGCTGACTTATATTCCCAGGGGTTTGGATGCTAAAACTGTCAAAGAGACTGAAGAGATCTGTTTATCATTCTCTACCAAAGTGAAGGCTGAACAGTCATTGCGCTGGAAAGGTAATTTTGGTTAAGTAGAACCATGAAATAATGGGAGTGTTTGAGAGCTGCAGTATAATTCAGTTTACAATTTAGATTTTAAAATATTGAAATACTTCCAATAAAATAGTGAAAAAGAAAATCATTCTATGCTGTGTTGAGTTCTTAATGTCCCATCTATCAAGGAAGCAAAGGAAATTTCAGGGAGAGAAAGAATCATGTTCTTATCATGTCCAATGAAAGTGGACGTTGAAACCATTACTGAAGATTCAGGTCTATGTATCTATAGTGCTTCAAAAAGTGAAATCTCATTGCTTACCACCACTGGCATTTACCAGAAAGGATGGTTTTTGTCTTCTGAGAGCAAAGAAACATACATCAGATAATGTACTGAACATAGTATTCCGTCATCTCTAAATAAAATCTTAAACATAATTTTTTACACATTTTCCTACACTTCATTCTGCGTATTTTCAGCAGCATTTTACAAATGATTGCAGCACATCCTGTTATGTCCTCTGGTCTTTTTGAAGCAACTGAGATAAAAAAAACACTTTGAAAAACAGAATGTTAAAGCTTGAAATTCTTAAATTGATATTTAAAATGATTTCTATATCTTTTTTTACATAAATTTTTTAATGAGCCTTTAAACTTTAAATTGAAGATTTTACTGTTTTAAGATAAATAGCTCACATAGGATGATTGACTCATTGATGAGATTCACTTTTATTTGTTTGAATTGCAATTAACAACTATCTGAATTCCAGACATCTGGAGACAGGCAGCATTTTTTTTAAAGAGAAGTTATGTGCAACATTTCTGGAATTACTGAAATATACCTCCATCCTACCCTCATAGTTTCATATTTAATTTCATATATTTAATTAATCCAGTTAAAGTGAATGGGACATTTCCCTATTCTCTATCAATCAGACTGGCTGAAAGAAATCTGCCAAGCACTTCCATTCAAATTATGTGATAGTAGAAGTGGGCAATGTTCTCATATGAGCTCATGTTAATAAAGATCCTAATCACAGCAATGTTCTGCTTTTATTCTGATAAGACTACTGGTAGTGACAATTATATTAATTCTAAATATTCAAAAGTTTTGGTATTTTAAGATGTTATTGTTATTACTTCTGATATAGGATAGAACATGAAAAATCTAAATTGTATGTAGATTTACATGCACAGTTTGTGTAGAAGTCTTTAAACTTTGTGCATTAGTTTTTTAGGACTGTGTGCTATGTAGTAAAATGAGACTTAAATTGTGCATTTTGGCAAATTGTGCTGTTACATTTAATACTATTTGTTTTTTAATTGAAGATATTCAATCTTTAAAGCAGAAAACTTCTGCTGTTGTAGCAGAAGTCACTGAGTTAATTTCACGATTAGAAAATGAGCGTAAACATGCTGAAGAAGACTTAGAGTTTCAGAAGCAACATAGAAAAAGACTATACCTAAATTCAGATAAACTGTCATTTTGGAGACTACAACAGCTTCCCAAAGCTGTTCAAAAAGGTAAAAGAAATAGCTATGTTTTTTTTAATTATTTATGTGTGTGCCATCTTAAAACATTTGGAGAAAAAGGATATGAGATTGCTATTCTGTTTTTGGGGAGCATTTGAAATAACTGTGATGAAATAAGAGAGAGGAGAATTATTTCAGCCACTGAATTAAAAAAAAATCAATCTATCATATCCAAAAGATCAAAGTTCAGTAGACTACTATTATTTGAATTTTATGTTTTATTAAAATGTGAGCATGTATATTCATCAGGAAGATATTATCAATATTCCCTGGTAAATTTTCTTACTGCTTTACAATCAACATCCTGATAACATTCTGAGCTTGGTTGTTTTATTGCAGATGCTTCATTACTAACTGAGTAATGGCACCAGTGCTAGATCATCATCAGGTCTAGCACTGATGATATTACCTAGTTTGGTAATGAAACATCTGCAAAAAAACAAAAACAAAAAACAACCCAGTATCAGAGAGCACCAAAGACCCCATAGTTCAGCCTGAGCTACAAATAATTTCTTTTGTTGATACTGATAATATTTTGTACTCTATCCTGTCAATAGTATAATTTCTAAAAAACATTAAGGAATATATTTATGTAAACATATACTCAGACATAGTGCGAAAATGTGTACAAGTGTAGACTTCTTTCCAAGCATTGAGCAAATCTAATAGTTCTTAGAAATGTGTATATTCTGACCTCAGAAAATATGGGAACCCATTTATACACTCTGCTAGATCAGTATGCTGAAGTCCCTAAATAAAAATGTAATTTTAAAAAATATTACTGCAAATTCATTTAATCTTACTGAAAATCTCTCTGAGGTAGCTTGCTAGCATGCATAGTTCCTTAAGCCTCTCATAGATGATTTTATGATTAAAGATATCGCTTTTGCACCCCACGTTTTATTACATGTAGCAGAATGTTGAAAATACTTAATGAAATAAATTCAATTATCACTAAAATATAATACCCAAATTATTAATTGTGGTAAAATTGCATAAGTGAGTATTAAATTTATATGAATATGATTCTAAAGTGACTTTTGTACAAACCATTTCTTCATAGTGCTGTTACTACTTTTGCTTCTAAGGAAATTTGAGATGTACACAGTACATTCCTTTCTGTTCATCAACATTAATTGGTCATCATTACTTTAGCTACCTCCTTGCTGTTTGTTCAGACATTCCCTTTTGTTTAAATGTCATATTTAGCAACTTAATATTCTTTATAGTCTATTTGATAAGAGTGTATTAATATCCCTCTTGTCAAGTTTCATCACAAGTCACGAGCAATGAATGGTTATACTGTGAACAACTGTGCACATTCCCCATTTTTAATTAATATGACATTTTACTTCAGTTATGACTATAGGGGCCATTGACATTTTCTTGTGATTAGTTGGAGGGTTGACCACAGAGAAAGCACACTAAATAAGCAACACTCTAATAAATTTACAAGATTATTCTTATTTCTTTACTTATTTATTTTTTAATATTCCTAGCCCTAGCGTAATAGACTCTGCATAGGTAACCACACAATAAACACATAATTCAAAATTAAGATCTGAATCCTCACTGAAAAAATTTCAGATAATTTGTATCCTTGGGAATCTGCTATAGATTTGCCATCACTTTTTCAATATCCTTCTCCCAAGAAAAAGAGATTGGAGATTTGTCAAATAGTATTGAGCATGGCTAGGCAAAGTAAGACTTCTTCACTATCTCACCAGGAGAATACACAAAATTTTATATCTGTGTTAATAATGATATCAGAAAAAAAGTTAACCAACTGAAACAGAAAAAAATCAGATCTTTAGCTTCTTATTTATTTGTACTGCTTAAAAAAATGTATCAGATTACTATGCAATATGGACATTAATTTTCTTTAGAAAATGCACTTACAGCATTGTTTTATAGATGGATGATATAAAATTATCTTTTGAAGAGAAATGTACATATATTTTGGAATCTAGCAGCTTGTGACATATTTAAACTTAAAAGCAATAGTTACCATTTTCTGATAAGCAATAGTTTCTGTTATACTTTGCAGAATGGGAGAAATGTTTGCAAGATATAATAGAATTACAATGGCATTTTGAAGAAAAAAATGAGCAATTACAGGATGCACTAAACCAACTGACAAAAATAGAGGGAACCAATTCAGTGATCCAGAAGCAGATAGACTTTATGAAGAAATACAGCCCTCTGCTGGAAGAAAAGCTATATCATGAAGATGATTCAATGAAAGAAGTAAAAATATTATTTGACGAGGTAATGGCATTCAATATTTTAATTATATATTTTTTTGTTTATTGCATGTGCATTTTAAATTTCTGTGTCCAATAATAAAGTAAATATCTAAACATGAAGATACGTGAAAAAATAGCACAGTGCCCATTCTTTTCTTTTGAAAATGAAAAATAAGCATATAATTTCTTATGAAATCAAAATGCAATTTTATTATAGCAGTGTACAGTTCTGCTCGATGTATCAATATGGGATTAATTATTAAAATAGAAGTATAATAGTATTGATTATATCCATTCATGATTTTCTTATAAAAATAAAATCTGTATAAAAATCAAAATGTTATCTATAGGGTTTATACCTTGATTCTTATCAAGTTTTGACTTTGATATATAATGTCTTTCTTGTAGAAATTGGAGCCTTTGTTTTGCACATGAAATCATGGTTGTAATTTCTTTTTCAATTAATAGAATTGTTTTGTTATTTTCTGGTTTTAATTTTCTTTCTGCTGCCCAGAATCATAATGGTGAGTTGGGTAACACAGCGAAACAGACAAATAAATGCAAATAGTGATTTAATAAAGGTGAGCCTCATTATTAGATTCTCATAGCTAGATTAGAAACCTGGTTGTATTAAACCTAAAGGTTGAGGTACAGTCTGGGATCTGAACCCATGGAATTTCTGAATTTTGGAGTCTTGGAAAAATTCTAGAACAAAATGTTGCTTTGGGTCTATTGTTAGTAGCTCCATCCTATTTATAAAACCTTACTGTTATGAAATGGCTCAATTCAAAGCAAAATAAAACATAATTTAGGACTATGTCTCCCAACATTGGGGGAGATTTACTTAATTTGAAAAGTACATACTAATTGGATTATCATTTGAATAAGGTTGTATTACCATTCTTTACTCACATACACAAACATTCTCTCTCTCTCTCTCTCTCTTCTCTCAAAACATGTAATCTACATAAATACCCATTTTTAATGTATGAGAAAAATAAATAATAAACATTACATAGATAAATAAGAAAAAGTAGAAAATGTCCAAGATTCTGAGCAGTCATGTCTATAAGAGGAAAAAAGAAACTGAGGTAATACCATCAGTGTCTATGAAGAGGTTAAAGGGGAAGAAATGACAACATGAACATCTCAGTGTCATCACACAAATGCAATAAATCTGGCAAATAAGTGCTAGTGGTATTTGTTGGACAATATTATTGCATGAGTATTGTTTTAGCACTATTGTCATTTGTTACTGAGTATTAGCAAAAAGGTTTGAACAAATATTAATTAAAAGTGTTAAACATTTCTTAATTCTTAAGTTTGATGCTACAGCTATACTCACATTTATTATTTTGGATAATCGCAATTGGATTATTTATTTGATTTCTTATCTCCAAATAATGATTCTTTTAAAAAAGCACATTTGTGGATACAGGAAATAAAATAAAAAGAAATTAAGGCTTACCAGACAAATGCACTAATATAATAAATTCACAATATATTAGTGAAATAAAAATGTGATGTTGGGTAATTTCATTACAGTAGATTAGCATGTTAACTCTTTCAAATTCTTTGTTTAGGTAGTCTTTGATATATGACCACAACTGAGCCCAAAATTTCTGTTGCTAAGTGAAACATTTGCTAAGTGAAGTTTGCCCTATTTTATGACCTTTCTTGACACAGGAGTGAATCACTGCAGTTGTTAAGTTAGCAATATGGTTGATAAGTGAATCTGGCTTCCCCATCGACTTTGCTTGTCAGAAGGTCGCAAAAGTGATCACATGACCATGGGACACTACAATCATCATAAAGATAAATCAGTTGCCAAGTGTCTGAATTTTGATCACATGACCATGAGGATGCTTCAATGGTCATAAGTGTGAAAAACTGTCATAAGACACTTTTTCCAGTGCTGTTGTAATTTTGAACGGTCACTAAATGAATTGTTGTAAGTTGAGGACAACCTGTTTTAGGTTAGTGGATCATAATCTTTATGCTCTATGGTCAAGAGAAAGATTCTAGCTTCTTTTTGGAAAAATAGCTGGGTGACTGTATGTGTGTCCACAGTTAAATATATAGATTTCCTAAAGAAACTTATATATACATTACAATGTTATGTAGATTTAATTACCATTAAACTAAGTCCATTTATTTTAGGGAAATAGATGCAGGAATGACAAATGCAGATTTAAAATATGATCTCATTATGGTCCTTCAGTATTTTTATCACAATCCTTGTCATACTTTAAGTTTTATGTTGTAAATTAATTTCTGTTTCTTTCAAAGGCAAAAGCTCAGTACGATACTGTTCATCAGAAATATTTGGAAGTGCAAAAGTTGCATAAAGAACTAAAAGAAGAATGTGAAACAAAAAGACTATATATGTTTCAGCAAATAGAAGATGAGGAGACTACATTAAACCAACTTAGGTAAGTATAATTTAACTTTTTACGATAATTATTCTTCAGGCAATTTCCATTTACACATAGAAAACCTGAGTTCCAATATAACAGATCTTGATTCTTTTTGAAAGCTATGTCGTGTTTATATAAAGAATATTTATATTCTTCTGTTCAATCTTGTCCAGTTCTCAGAGACTGCCTGGTCAAGTGGCAAAGCTTTTCAGGCAAAAAGTGGTTGGTTTGATATCATAACAATCCCTAGCTAAAGGGCGGAGAAGAAATAATTGGAAAGAATTAATTAAGAAACAAATTTAAGCTAATATGTGATACAGGCAAAGCTTATGGAATTTTCTTGTATCCAGAAATGAATAAAGAATGGCTTCTGGAAGATTTAAAAAAAACTGTCTTGCAGTCTGTGCAGGAGGGAGGAAGGGCATAAGGAAGGTGGGTTAGTGGATCTTGTCATGCTGAGTTATTGACAGCAGTTGAAGGGAGAGGAAGGAAGTTAGTCCAGTATGTCAAGTTAGTTGCTACTGAGGGGATGAAGAGAAAAAAGGAGAAATATGTAACAGTCTTGTCCTTCCATCCCTTCCTTCATCTGCCACAGTTGATGTCTTTGGCTTTTCCTAGCTTTTCCCTTTCTCTGAAAGACCCCTGCATCCACTTTGTTCAGTACATGAACAAATACATCTCAAATGTATGTTAAATTTCAGGCATGGACCATCCAAAAATAATTGTTTTGTATATGGAATGTTTTGGGTGTTTCTAGTTATTACATAGAAAAAAAATGTCTTCCATCAGTGATAGCACTCATAATTTAGGTAAAATTTCTAATTACAACAAAACAGTTCTCTGGTTTGGGAGCATAACTTCTGTGTTTATGAGATATTACAATCTCAGTGTTGTGCCTAACAGTTCTTAATTTTATATCACTGGAGATTATCAAAACAAAGAATTTACAATCAGAAATTCTTCACCATAGTAAAATTGAGGTTTTGGTGAATGTCTGGATTGGATACTATCTACTAGGAGCAGAATTCTCTTCATGGAACAGGGCTTTACTCCTGTCCTTTCTTGCAGTTCTTTTCAATAGCAAAAAAGCCCCTATCCCTGTATTTTGTAGGATCCTGTAGGAACAGGAATAACTAAGAATTGGTTACTGGCCATTATATGAAGAGAAACTAATTTATTTTCCTAGACTAGAATTTTGGCAGATATTTTAACACCTGAAAATACTTCTACCTTTCTAGAGCACTTTTTAGAATATAAAATAGTGAGCAAGTTCAGTGTCTGCTGCTCTCCCTGTCCTCTTTTGTTAGCTTCCAATATATAATGCTAAACACTATTATGCTGCAAAAATATTTTGTTAGCTAAGTTGACTGACAAGCTAAGATTGTAGAAACCTTTGAGCTGTAAATCATATGGAAATCAATGAAATTTACATGAATGCTAGATATCAGAGCTTGAGAAAGTACTGTTGCTACATTTACTAAAGTTATAAGAGATAACTGCAGTTATAAAGGGATTGATGGTACTGCAATTATAATAATAAATGTTCACTTGATCTTTAATTCATTTGGAGAAATAGATCGTTTATTCTTGCTGCTTTTTAGCGATGCATTAAAAGAAACTGACATGTTTTATGCTGACATCATTAACAAGATACATGGATTGAGGGAGGAAATACTAGAAAATGAAAATCGCCTCGAAGAACTAATCAAGCAAGAAGCAGATACAAAAGCTGACTTAAATTCTTGGCGTGATAAAGTAAGTTTTAAATATGAAGTGCAAAGCTTGAAAATTTCAAAAATACAGTAGCACATTAAATACTACAATTATATCTACTAAAAATTTAGGCAACTTGCAATCAACTAATGTGTAGTGTAGTGTCGTGTTTATGTGTAGTGAAAATGTTTAATTAAAAATCACATAATTCCATTTTGCACATTCCAACATAGTATCCAGCATGTTTTAGCAACTAGGGCCTACAGATCCCAAAAGGTTACATTGGGGTTAACGTCAACCTTGTTTTGCCCTTCCTCAGGATAGATACCATTAAGTTGTTTTATATGACAAATAATTAAGGACACAGACTTATTATGGAATTAATTCCATTTAATGGCATTTCCTAGTATACATTTACAGGAATATACATTTAGTTCTCTGTAATTTTGATATTAATATAATTTTTATTGATATTGTAACTGTTCCTTTGAATGGAAATCAGCTAGCTAAAATGGCCTATCAATAATGAGAAGCGACACACAATTATTTCCTTTTCTCCCTGCTGTACAGAGCTGAGGGAACTCACCTGAGTAATGGAGGAAGGAACTCCATGAGGAAAGAAGGCTAACAAGCTCTGCCGTTCACTTACAAAAACCTTTTTTTCACTTTGTCAATGTTCTTCTGTGAAATAAAAGAAGGACAATTCAGGATTTGATATAGGTGCAAACATATGTTTGTATCAAGTGACAAACTTATCTAGTCCACCATTCTGCTTCCTCAGTGGCAAACTAGATGTGTTTCATGTCATTTGTCCATAAGCACAGTAATACTGCCTCATTCATGTTGCTCAGCAACTGCATTTCAAAGGCATGTCAGACTTTGAAGAGCTGAGAAAGGTCCAGAAGAGTTACCAAGAAGCTTGAGGAACTCTCTGTGAGAAACTTTATAACTTCAGGAACCTTTCAGCTTAGGACAAATGTAGATCAGGAGATTTATACACATACAATTTTTGTGATAATGTATAAAAAAATAGGTATCATGTAAAGAAATATGTGAATAAAGAAAATATCTATAAGAACTGGAGTCATCGAATAAAGCTAAATAGTGAGAGATTCAAAACTAAGGAAAGGAGAGGCTTCCGGTTCTGGTCCAGGTTGGAGGCAGCAGGGAGAAAGGGTAGCTCCGATCTCCCGTTGGTCTGCCCCCACTTGTGGGCTCTGTATGGAGCCTAACACCACTTTGTAGGAGTGGCAGAGTGAAGAGGGGCACCCGGAATGGTCAGGGGGAGATCACAACTCCCCCGGAGGATCCCTGGACTGAAAGTCCCCTCAGCCACAGTGGGATGAAGAGACGGTCAGAAATGGCCGCCACAAAGACCAGGATAACAACCAAGCCATCTAACATCTAAGACTGGAGCAGGAGAGAAGCTGCATGTAGCTGTGGAACTGGGTGAGCAGATCCATTTTTTTGCTGAATCCAAACCCCAAGAGACTATTCTATAAGAAAGCTGCCTGGATTTGCTTTGATTACTGTTTAAGTGGCAAAAAGAAAAAAAGGGGGGGAGCCCGAAGCAGAGATGGAAGGAGATTTAAAGGAAAAGGGCATCAAAAGACTTTTAACAAAGAAATTAGGAAATCGAACTTGCATGGTAAAAAGCATTGTACCTGAGATTAGGCATTTTTAAAGATGCCGGACTGAAGCATCTGAAGATTTTATAAACCTGGAAATGTTGCAATACTGAAATAGACAAGGACTGGTCTTTTCAAGAGAGATCCCTGCTGGAAATTTGACTCTGCAGTGCCACCTGCCGATGGGAGGCGAATACTACACCCCAACAAGTGCTAATAAAGATTTAAACTCTACAGGACTGTAAGGATGATAAAACTATTTACTAAAAGGGATTAAAGAGCTGAGAAAGGGGAAAAAAAGAGAGAGAAAAAGAAATCATATGTTTTGTTTTCTGAATACTTAAGAATATAACCCAAAATTGTGAGAACTGCGCCTCTGCATAGGAAATTGAACATAATATTAGACATACAGGTAAATATGGAGTTAGATTATAAATGAATAGAGTGAAGAAAAAAAATATAATGTTTCAACATTAAGAAATGGACAGTTGGGAGGAGTTGATATTGTCTATGAGGGACATATGGGAAATGATGAAATTATTCATCATTACAAGGACTTAATCAACAGGCTGGAGATTATGGATGAAAAAAATGGAAACTATAGTTCAAGGAGAGAAGAAGGAAAGACAAAATATCCAAGCTGAGGGAGAAATGAACAAGAAAGTTGTTGTAAAGAAAAAAAGGGGGATTCAAAAAATGATACAAAAAATGCAAGAGACACGGTAAAAAAAAGAAAGAGGGAAGAAATTAGACAAAGAAACAGTAGTTAGAGAAGAGTTAAGGAGAAAACTGGTGCTCTGATAATCCCACAAGGTAAAGAGGTAAAAGAAAAAACAGACATGTTGAAATTGAAATATAGGAGAAGGAGGGGGGTGAGAGGAAAATTCAAAACAAATAAACTAGATGGAAATAAAATTATAGAAATACAATGAGAAAGTATCTAACACGTAAACAAGTTAAGGGGAGGATGAGATTGTTAAGGAAGAGGAGGGATGATGGTTAGGAATTTTCCTAAAGATAGAAGGAAGTCAGTGGCGTTAGATAAATGGTTATGAGAAAGGGAGAGAAAACTAGGGGAACAATATTTT
>JANHFJ010005855.1:39049-49498 GCA_032468195.1 Cerberus rynchops
GTAGAAGTATGAAGAAGTGCTGTCCTGGGTGAGAGTCATCCCTGAGGATTTTTCTCACTCTGTTGAGACAGCGGGACCTGGCAATTTCCTCCAGTGGGGTTATGGTTCATATTAATGACGGTTGCAATGTCCTGGACTCATGTGATCCCCTTTTGCAAACTTCTGACAAGGAAAGTCAATGAGGAAGCCAGATTCACCTAACAACCAGGTTACTAAACAAATGCAATGATTCACTTAACTATGGCAAGAAAAGTCGAAAAACTCTTGCCACAGTTGTTGAGTGAACCCCTGCCACTGATAAGTTAGTAACCTGGCTGGTAAGTGAATTTGTCTTTCCCATTGACTTTGCTTCCCAGAAGTTTGCAAAAGGGGATCACATGATCTTGGGACATAGCAATGGTCATAAGTATGAATCAGTTGCCAAACATCTGAATTTTGATCACATGATCATGGGAATTCTGCAAAAATTGTAACCATGAAAAATGGTTATAAGTCACATTTTTCCAGTGCTGTTGTAACTTTGAGCGGTCACCAAATGAACTGTTGTAAATCAAGGACTATCGGTACTTTATTTCATCAGTACTACTGAGACAACAATTCTTCCCTCTATTCATAATGAAGACCAAGCTGTTAAAGTGGATTCTTTTATTTCACAATACATCATTCTGGAACCTGAATTCTGTTGACACCATCTGTCTTATTCCAGAAGTGATATACTGAATGGATATCATTTTCTAAGCCTCCATTTAATTTCATGTTGTATGTACTTTATAACAAACTAGTTTTCATTCATTTAATGAAAAGGAAATGTGGAAAAATGTCATTGTGGATTTGTCTTGATATAGAACTGCTGTGTCTTCATTCAGCCTGAAATAAAAGGATTAACTTCCAGGCATGGTGTAATTAGGTCCATAGTTACAGTTGATTATAATACTTTTCTACCATTCCAATTTTTTTAAAGACAATACTCTTACTTCAGCCATGCCAGAACTATTTAGATGCCACCTTTATGATGTAAACAAGAAAATATAAGACTTTGCAAATGAAGCAGCTGAAAATTAGGTTCATGAGTTTCAATTTTATATTTCCCCATATAAATCAAAACTGCCTTTATCAATAATTAAGCATTAATAATTAACATGTGCAAACATCAAAATACTTTATAGAAATGTTAATCTGTCCAGTTCCTCATTCTTCTGCCTGCCTATTTTGCTGTTTCTCCTCTTTAGTTAGTTAATAGCTAAGCCTCCGTCATCTCTGACATGCAACTAAATTCCCCGATGTGATTTTCAAAGAATGTGACTTTTATGGAGATTTTTTATTTATTGCTCTAATTTAAGACATTCATTTCATTTTGTTCCGCCTCAAAATATGTTTATATCTTACAGAAAGGTTTTGTTACAAATCTATTGAACTTTTGCTATTTTGAGTAAACCTTTGATATTAGAATATCTTTCTCACATCCGGTTATGAATTTAGCCATAAAGTGTATTATTCATTTATGGTAGGGAAGTTTTGATAATGGAGAGATTTAGTATTAGTTAAAAAGAGCCAAGTATTACACATAGCAGATTTTAAATGTTACATTTTTAATATTCACTGTAATTTACAAAATACTACTCATGGTCCTAAAAACTGAAGTTCATTATGATTGGCACACAGAAAATAGATATATTTAAGTTTTAAGTAATAAAAATGCTTGATTAGATTCAATAGAATTACTGTAACACTATGCTTACTATTTTAGGCTATCATTCTGTTCATTGACTCTTGTTGTCTTATTTGACTTTAGGGATATATTTTTCTGAGAACCGAGCTACACATTACACTTATTATGCGCTGTTTAACTATGCTTTTGTTTCCTTGATTAATTAGTTACAGGGATACCAAATGGAATGGCTATTGTAAAGGCATTACATTGCAAGGCAAGGTTACTTCATTCCACAGCTATCTTTGGAATGGAATGGGAATGTCCTATGCCCCCTCATGCGCAACCAAAAGCTTCACAAAATAAGTTCCCAGTGGTAACAATCATGGAAAGACAGGAAATGTTTTGGTCTAGTAATAGAAACAAAAAACCTGGCTCTGTACTGTACCGCCTGCAGATAAGGAGTCATAGGACTGAAGATTTTATCCTATAAATAAGTTTTCTGAACAGAGACCCAATTTAGACAATAAGTCTGAGAATCGAAAAATCTGCAGAGTTAGCAACACCAAACTGCATGATGAGACTTAATATTAGACTTATGGCCAATCTACAAAAGTTTCAAATATGTTCTTCAGAGATGTGCTTCCTGGGAAATTGAGGCAATTTCTATTAGGGAGACTAAGAGGAAGCTTTGTGCCTAGATTAAGAATAGTGACCCAGAAGATTTATTTAATTAAGAAAATTCATATGGCTGCCCATGTCACGCTCAGTGACTCCAGATAACTTACAAAGCTAAAAACCCAATACAAAAACAAAAAGCAATGAAGTCCCATCCCCCTGGCAACAACAACCAATCAAATAAGCTGCTTGATGGGCTCCATCTCATTCTGGTTCACAGGCCTATTGGCAAAACCAGGTCTTCAGGCCTTGCAAAAGGGTGTCAGAGTGGGAGGCCATCTTATCTCCATGGATGATGATGTTCCATAAGGATGGAACCATATGGAGAAGGCCCTTCTTCTTGGTCCCAGTAGATGTCTATCCTTAGGAGAGTGGACCGGTAGTATTCCCTGTCTCCACCTTCTGGTGGGTCAGGTAGATGATAGACAAGAAAGGATATTAAGGGAAGAATTAAAAAGGCAAGTGGGAAAGAAATTGGGTGGATTTGGGCACAGTGTCAAAAATCAGCAATCCTGCTTTAATAGAGGATCTAATAAACAAAGCAGTTCTAGTAGAAAGTGATCAGAAACACACATACAGATTTAATGATGTCTGAGAGGCTTTTCTTCAGTCATTAAAATAGATATTATATGAAACAAAGCATAAGATTCACCGCAGAGGTGAAATTCAGCAGGTTCTAGCAGGTTCACTAGAGCGGTAGTAAATTTTCTAAACAGTTCGGAGAACCAGTTGTTAGAAGAAATCTCCTTTTGGTTTTTTCCACTTTACAGGGTTAATCCTGTAAGGAAGGCAGGGAAGAAACATTCTGGGGTTGTTTCTAGCCTAATCTTTATTGCCCTGCTTACAGAAACTGTCCATCCAGCCACATGACCCCCCAGCCATGCCCACCAAGCCATACCCACAGAACCGGTAGTTAAAAAAATTTGAATTCCACCACTGATACCTATAGTCTATTTGGCTAGTGATATTTCCAATCCTTTGCCTATAATAGGGGTGGAAAATTCTTCAAGCAGAGACAGTCTATTTTTTTTAAATGCATGTTTCCAAGGCCTAGAAAGAAGATGTCTGATGACACAATATATACATGTAGGCAAGACTTACATTTTTGCCCACTTTAATGTTTTTTTTTCAACTGAGTAGGTGTACACGAATATGTTATGCCATGCAAAGGCTAGTAACACTTGTTTTGCATCTTTGGGTATGTTACTGAAAATTGGTGAAATCTGTGGATATTTCATGAGCCTCAAGGTGCAGATTTACCGTTTATATGCAGCCAGCAGCACATGAACTGCCCATCAGAAAATATAGTTGTATTAGTTGTGTACGTTTATTTTACTTGAATGGATGTAAGCAAAACAGAATCAACTGAAGTGTATAAATCGCTAGAGGTGGTAAAATTTATATAACCATTCAAGCAACATTATCCTAAACTTGCAACCATCTCAAGTTTGCAACGTCTTGATATGTGGCTCATGGCTGTATTACAACCATTGTGGATAGTTTGCTTTATTCATTCCCATGCTCTGCAGCTGCTGCAACTAGAACCGAAACTGCTAAGAGTGAAATAAAGAAGAGAATTTCAAGACAGATACTATGTTAAAGAATAATTCTGCAGAAATTCTATATAAGCGACTTCACTATTTGCATTAAGAAAGGGGAATCTGTTTTTAACTCTCCATTCCATTTGGAACTGCTGAAATTCAGCACAAAACCCAACAAATTAATGTATTTTTCATGTTTTAAAAACAATTAGGACATTTTTAAAAGTATATATATTTTGACTAAGATTAAAGGTTAATCAACTAGAGGGAGAAGGAAAGATCAAATTCCCCCCAGACGAAAGAAACTGCTTTGCTTCTTCATAAAGCATCATTGCAGCTCTATCTTGCCCTCTGAGGTCTTGAGCACCCTAAACGTATCTTGAATGTCTAGAAAAACTTCCACCATTTTTGTATGCTTTTTTTCCATGTAAGAATGGAATGTGAAATTGGTTGTTGAAAAATTATACTGCTTTTTAACATTAGGTGTCAGATTATTTTAATTCTCTCCAGCGTTTAATGGCTGCATTTTTTTAAAAAATGTATTGGGAGGCAGTTATAATTTAAAAAGTAGAGATATGTCACTTTAATTATAATTGCAACTGTGTATTAAGCTAATTGTATTAACCTTTTGAATTTAATTCAATATTATTTCCTTTTTCTTTTTATAAAATGGTAAACTGCCTCAAACAAGGGGTAATAAATAAAACACCTTAAATAATATAAGTGGCATGAACTCTCATATCCAGTCAAACAATGTGGTATACAGAGAATTATCTTCTTACTTGCTGAATAATCCAATAAGTAGTATAATTCCACAATTACAATCCATATCTGAATATTCATGACACAGAAAAGGCAATATAGGCAGTCCTCGTTTAATGACTGCTTCATTTAGTGACTATTTGTAGTCATGACAGTGATGAAAAACCAATTTTATGGCCAAGCCTTGTATTTACAATTTTGTAAAGTGTGTAAAGCAAAGCAAAGGCTCTTGTTATGAAATAAGATCATAAACACAGTCATAGTTTCACTTAGTCACTGCTTTGCTCAGTAACCAAAACACTTATCTCAATTGTGGTCACTAAACAAGTATTTGCTTTGCAGAGCCACTGTTGCAAAACAGTTCCCTCTGTAGAAATATTGGATTCCTTATTTCTCCTACAGAAGGCTAAGAACAAGGAATAGTACATGTCATAAGTCTTGTGCCAGCGTCATTTAGGTGTCAATATTTATAAATCATTTTGCTGATTAGACTTGGATCCCAGGCTCTGAGGAAATAGGTTTCATGTGTTTTATTTTTAGACTTATTTAAAAATAATAATCTCAGAGATACCAAGCATCCTTTTATCTGCACGGAATGATAATGAAAACCTTCCTTACTGGGTCCCCTAAGTAAAATTTCTGAATACAAGATTTGCAGAAGCATGATTTGGTTTTGACCTGCATAGACAATAATATACAAGTGTGGCAAATCTCTTTCAGAATTAAAATTTTGGACTGAGATGGAAAAAGAAATGGCAGAGTTAATGCATGCGGTTAAGATTGCAATAGAAGAAATAACCCATTGTCTTTATTCAAAATAAAAGTCCAGAGTGGTCTAATAAAGCAGCAAAATCTATCAGGTATTTCTTTTTTTAGTTTTCAGATACAGATAATGTAAAAGGATCTTAGAACCGTAATGGCGAACCTATGGCACGGGTGCCAGAGGTGGCACGCAGAGCCATTTTGCTGGACACAAAAGCCGTCAGCCAACTTACCTCCAGCTGAGCATACAATGCAATGGTGCATGCACGCATGCGTGATTGCAGAGACACAGCTGGTCTTTGGGCCTCCGCTGTGCATGCATGCGATTGCAGTAGGAAATTCAGGTCGTCTTCAGAGCTCTCCTGTGCTTGCACACGTGATTGCTCATGTGTGAATGAGTGCCTGCCTGCAACCTGCATGCATTGCACGTGCAAAAGCTGCATGCATGCGCAGGTGATGAAGGTGCACATGCAACGCATGTGGAGGAGCTGCATGCAAGTGCGGATAGCACGTGTAAAGAGTATACTTTTCAGCACTTGGTAAGTAGAAGGTTCGCCACCACTGGTTTAGAATCTCAGGTAGTTCACAGGAAATCATACAAGGACAGAATCCCCAAAAATGTTAATAGATCTAGATCAGTGTTTCTCAACCTTGGCGACTTTAAGATGTTTGGTCTTCAAATCCCAGACTTGGAGCCAGCAAAGCTGGCTGGGGAATTCTGGTAGTTGAAATCCAAACATCTTAAAGTCGCCAAGGTTGAGAAACACTGATCTAGATCAAATGTCTGTGATAACCAATAAGGATACTTGAATGGCATACTGTAATCATTCTATAAATCACTAATTTTCCTCTCTCGTATATAAAAAAACCTAAATTCAGTGGATCACTCATTTGATTTGAAAGAGGTAAAGTTGACAGTATTAATTTTCCCCCTGAGAAGTGGTATGCCCATAGAGGAACCTCAGATTCTCAGTGTGCCATCTTAGCATTTTTCCTTCCAAAACATTCTGAGTAAAACTAGAAAGACTACTTTCAGTTCAATGCCATGAGGTAATCAACCATATACTTTTCAGCAGTGCCTGTAAGAAACTGACAAAGCAGCCTGAAGAACAATGTGTCTCTTCAAGTGGAACTGGAGTAAGAAATTACCCAGTGCTGACCAGTGCAAACAATTCCGCGCAGGTAATTAACTTGGCTGGTTCAAAGCAGACAGAAATGAGATCACCACCTTCTATGGAAATGCAATTTAGTTGCTGAGTTGAGACATATGAAAACAATGAGGTTTCTAAGGACTAAAACGAGAATGCCTAATGGAATACGTAGGCAAAAAGTCAAAGGATTCAAACCGAATGCCTAATAAAACATGTAGGTAAAAAGAGAAAGGAGTTGGGGGAAGCCTTGCATGCTCAAAATCCAATGTTCGTATTCAGCTAATAAATGTGTATAAGAAGATAAAGAAAATAATATCCACGCTTAAAAGACACTCTCGTTAATCTAAGTGATATTAAAAGTTTAATGTAACTTGTAAATAAGAAAAAAGTACAACGGTAGGTTTAGGTTATCATACTATAGGCCTACATAATTAACCTTTTAGCAAATGTGCAGTTTTCTCGATAAGGCACATGCTTGGGATGTGACAGGCAGGTTCGCATGGATAAGTATCCCTTTGTACCGATCCATATTGAAACAAATGACACTGCAATCATGCATTGCAGAAGGTGCCAAAAGAAACATTTAATGGGTCACATTTCCAAGATGAATGACTCTCGACAAGATGAAAGACTTCACAAAAACTATAAAAAACAAGTTGGGAAGTATGTTGCAAATTTTTTAAAGGAGTTTTAAAGGAAATTTTGTGAGGGAAAGAAAAGATAGCATAGAAAATAATGCAGAAACACCCCCCCCCCCCAAAATAACTACTGTGCAACATGTAGAGGCATTTCATAATTTTGTGTTTTTGTGTAGAGACAGAGTATAGAGGAAGAAACAGAAGTTTTAATGCAGAAAACAAAATATTCTAAGTGAAATGCAATTCATGAACTGAATGTTAGGATTGAAGAGTACAATTTATTCAAAAGGAACAGCCCAGACAAAAGATATGGTAGACTGGGGCTGAATGTGAAGGAAGTGCCCATTTGCACTGAAGATCAAGAATTTAAATACAAGGATCTAGTCAAGCAGGCCACAGAGGGGAACTAACAGGATGGTAAGGACAATAATAAATGATAGGGATAGGCCAAAAGTCCTCAGCTTCTACTTTGTCTCAGTTTTTTCTTCAAGGGGAGCATGATTAAATGGTTCTTAAACAAAAGGCGGCAGTGCTAACCCAAGATAAGTAAGAAAATGGTTAGGAGGTATCTGAAAACGGTGACTGAATGTAAGATCAGACCAATTACATAGTCTTGAAGTAACTAAAGATGACACTTTGGAGCTATTTCTGTGATCTTTGAGAGTTCATGGAGGACAAGCTGAAGGAACTGGAAAAAGGCTAATATTCTTTCTATTTTCAGAAATGGAAAAACTGAGGACCCAGGTAGCTACCGAATGATGAGATCAATGCTAGCAAAACTATAGAATACATTATTAAGCAGTCCGTTTCTGGGCATTTAGAAGCATTTTTGCAAACATCTTTTTTTTCACTGACAATCCTGCAACTATGCCCCTTGTGCAAAATTATCCTGCACCTAGTTTGGAATTAATATGGTGAATTAATATCTTGGGGGCCTTCTGACCTTCTTGTCTCTTGTCTTTCTTATTTCTGCTAAATTAATCTGGAATAAAGCAAAAAAATAAAAGTGGCTCAAAGTAATTCAAAGGCTCAGCATTAGAGGAAGATTTCAAAGATAGTATTATAGAAGAAAACAATAACCATATTAAGGAGTGAATATTATAAAAAAATAAACCACAGAATAGGAAATCTTCTTTTGGGGATTTTTTATACAAAGTAACTTTATACAGCAAACTAAATGATGAATTACTGGTAAATACTGTATTCTACAAAAAAGTCATGTTAGCCAGTTACAGCATTTTACCTCCCACATTTTCTCCCTAGTAATATTCCTCATTTACATGGTACATTTCTGCTCTTCTCAAGATAAGGAATGCATTCTTTACATATCACATTGAATTCTTACAATTTGTCATTAATCTTATAATGCTAACATGAAATGGTTATTAGTGCCAGCATCTTGGTATGTCACAATTATGTTTTCATATTGCAAAAATTATTGCTGGTACAGCCAAGGACAGTTGTAAATAATCTTCCCCTCTCCTTGCCATAAGCTCCAATTTATTAGTATAATTTGATGTCATAACAATGAGTTCAAATCTAGTCAGTAATTTATAATAAGATGTGTTTTTGTAGTTAGCACAATTGCCTGAATTAATGTTACATAGGGTAGTTTGCTTTTACTATGCCTTTTCTTTTTGTAAAAAATAGTTTTAGGCCTTAACAATGCTGGAAAATTTTTTTATTGCTATTAAAACTATTGTTAAGAGTTACACGAGTATTCAATGTAGTTTAAATCATAGTTTTGATCGTAAGAGATTCAATGGAACATGTTGTTTGACCTAGTTAGTGGTACAGAACATCATCTATTATTGTATATACTGAAGATTTTATTATTTATTCCAGCAGCACAAGGGTAGAAAGAACTTATTTAGCATGTCCAGACTATCAATTGTCAGAATTTTTATTTTGTTTTATTCAACGCAAAAATGGTTGGTGCATCTCTAATTAGCTCGCAATAATATTTATGCTCTTTCACAATATTTTATTTCTACAGCACTGAATCAAATAATATTTGGTTAATAGACATGGCTGATCTATAGTAATTTTGTGCGTTTTCTGGATTACTAATCTTAGCTCCAACAACCTAATTTAAAGCCATGGGCCCTTTTTAGCAGGTTCAGATTAGATGAAGATGATGATGGAGGTTGTGGTGGTACGGATAGGCTAAATACCCTTTTTACATAGTCAGAATGATAAGCAGAGAATTTAATTTTGTTATGCGAATTGTTATTCTAGCTAGCACTTCATTCCATCAATTGACATATATGAAGTGGTGCAATTATTACACAAAACTGTAACTAGGGATTCCAGGCACTGAAAATAAACTTCTTGGCAAAGATTCTATCCTCTGTCATCTGTTATCAACAACATGTGATCTATCATCATCTCTGACACTCTTCACCGAGCAATCAAAAAGTCCATCTGAACTACTTTAGTCAAGTACAACATCATTACTGCAAAGTAAACTTTCATAAGCAAAATAAAATCAGGCATAGAACATAGATCATACAGAGAGGGGGGCTGCAAATTGTAACATCAAAAAAACTGTTGAAACTAGCCCTATGCCCTTGTAAACAGAAATGCAAATAACTTGAAAATCCCTGTCATGGTTTGCTTCCCAAATCAATGTATTATGGAAGGATCCTAAATTAAACCCTGATGTGCTTAAATTAAGTATGCTAGCCAATCTTGCTGGAATATAAGTAAGTTTTACTTTTCTATTCCATATTAAGGGAAAAAGGAAACGATTTAATACTTTCTTTTTGAAAAGCCAACATGAGAATTTTATCCTGGATGTCAATTTAATCAAGCAGAAATAATAAATATACAGCCCACACAGTATATTTATTCTGAAAGACTTATTCCATTAATTAGTTTAGCTATTGCTTTCATGGTGCATTTTAAAGCTTTATGCTTCATTACATATCAATACATTTTATCTCATTACCTTTGCAGAAAAATACACAACTGTTTCTTCAAGTCAAATGATTGTTAACAGATATATACATATCAGTTAAGTACACTGGAAACAATTGAAGACAGAATTTCTATAGCAGCTGGAAACAAAAACATTATGTGAACTTTGTTCTGGTATAAAAGAGAATTTTATAACTTGGGGAACAAAATAATAAGACAATAATCTTTCTGTAAAATTATTATCTTTATCAAGGAAAGACAGCTCGACACTCCAGATCAGGGGTCCTCAAACTTTTTAAACAGGGGGCCAGTTCACGGTCCCTCAGACCGTTGGAGGGCCGGACTATGGT
>JANHFJ010005861.1:31540-44019 GCA_032468195.1 Cerberus rynchops
CTGGCCTTTGCATTAGTTTGAATAGCTTGTTCTTGCACACTCAAAATCAAGCTTTCAGTTTCTTTTTTGTTGTTCCAGTTGTAAGCCATTGCCAGGTTTTATCTTTATCAACTTTCCCCTTAATATTTTGTAGAAATTGACCATGTAATGTTTTTCCTTGCCAGCATTCTGTTTGTGTTTTATTTTATTTATTTATTTATCCCATTTCTACATCACCCATCTCTCACCTAAGTGATTTAGGGTGGTCTACAGTAAAAACATAAAAAATGGTATAAAAGCACAAATAAAAAACAAAGAGAAAACAGAGTTAAGAACAAAGTTAACATTAAAATATTACATATTAAAATGGTAGAGGGACTGCCCTCATGTCACCAACCAATCCCAAGTCACAGTATCAGTCTTTGATCCCCATGCTAAGGCAGGTCTTAAATCTATTTAGGAAGGCTAGAAGAATAGGGGCCCTTCTCATCTTGGGGGTAAGAGGAGGGAAGGCTCTCAAATGTATGTCAGTCAAAAGTACTTAAATGATGGTATCTGTAACATACCCTTTGTGCCTCACCAGGTAAGACTGGATAATATAATTCGGAGGAAATCATTTCTCAAGTAACCTGCTCTCATGCCAAGAAGGTCTTTAAAGATCATAACCAAGATTTTGAATTGGACCCGGGAACAAACTAGCATTGAATGCTTTTGTGTAGCAGAGATATTACATGCACAATGTGAGAGGCAGTAAGAACTGTCAACATCATTATTATTTTGCAACCCAAAATGCAATATACATGATTTGGTCTAGTGGTTAAGGCACCAGGCTAAAAAGCCAGACACCATGAGTTCAAGTCCCACTTCAACCTTGAAAGATGGTTGGGTGACCTTGGGCCAATCACTCTTCCTCGAGCCAGCTCCGAGTGTGGTTGTTGTGGGAAGAAGAGGAAGGTATTGGAGATGTTCACTGCCTTGAGTTATTTGTAAAAATAAAAGTGTGATACAAATAAATAAATAAATAAATCAGGATAAAAAGATAAATTCAATCTCAGTATTGATATGCATAGTAATAAAAAAGAAAAAATGAAGAAATTTGCCTGAAAACTATATTAATTCTTCTTAGCAGTATTTATGCAAAGCATTGTTTAATGCATTGTTTAGTTGGATGGCTTATTTGGGCACTAGTGAAGCCAAACATACCAGAATATCAGAATGTCATGCTTGTTTTTATTACATATGAATTCTGAATAACTTTTTGGGGGGACTTAACCATCTTAACAAAGCAGTGTTAATTATTAGTTTTCCTATTCATTTAATTTTAATGACAAAATGTTTTCATTCAACTTCTTGGAAGTTGACCCAGATCTAAGAATATGTTCTTTAAATTTTGCAAAAAAAAAACTTTCTGCGAGACAAAACATTTTTATTCCTTATCAAAAAAAAAAGATACAGATCATTTTTCATTGTAGAGAAACCATGCATGTTCTTTTTTCAATCAAAAGAACTGGAAGGGTAGTTAACTGTTAAGGTGAGAATTGAGTTGCCTATCTGAAAGCAAGATATTTGCTTGGCCTTTTGAAATTCCAGATTAAGAAAGAGAGGTAGCAGCTGCAACTTCTCTTACTAAGTGGCATACCTGATATTAACAGGTGAGAGACAAGGGGAAAAAAAGCCCAAGGAAAATTGGATGTGAAAAATCAAGACTGCTGTATTGTTATGTGACAGATGGTAAACATTTGTTTAACTTTTCCACCTGTATCATTTTACCCACCAAATGGTAGTATTCACTTAGTGTATTTCATAAATTCAAAGTACACTGTCAAGTTAAAACGAGTATGTCTGGAAGGTAAATTATAGGATAAATAGGACTTTTATGCATTATTGATTTGTTTCACACACCATGAACACAGAAAAGAACATGCATGCAATCTAGTTTTTTAAAGACTAAGTATTTGTATTAATTTTTCAGTTTTTAACAAAGTAAACAATAATGACTGCCAAACATTTATAAATCAGCCCTGAAAGCAGAATCTAACTTAACTTTGAACACTCATATATATTTTAAAATGTCAAAGGATGTAACAATAGTAACAAATAATGAACTTCTTACCCAGGATCATTAGAAAATGGAATGTGTCATATTTTGCAAAATTATTTCATTTGTGCAATTAAAGAATGGGATTTCCATAGAATCAACTAAATATTGTGTCCTAGAGATAGAGAATACATGTATGGATAGAGAATACATGTATGGCTAGGACTTACAAAATCCCCAAGCAGGCTAGAGTCTGCTTAATGTAAGGTATATTTATATTCCCCTTTTAAGATTTGGAAGAAGGCATTGCTGCAGAAGACTTGTGAAGTACTTAGGGCAGAAACAGTAGCAGAAGGTTTGGGTGCACCCTTAGCTCATAGCTACTTTCCTGAGGTGCTGACAAAACCTATATGCAGTAATTCTCCACTCCCCATATTGTGATGTTGCCAGCTGGTTCCCATGGGTTGTAGCAGCATTCATGTAGTCTTCTCTTGCCCTTCCAAGTATGTTTTTTCTGGCCTGACACAACTGATTGAAATAAAAGAGCCAAGTCAATGTCCAAATGCAACTGAAGCTGAAGCAATTTCTAGACCAGCCAATGAAACAGTTAGTGCAACAAATTGCGTAGTTAAGCTAGAAGAAGAAAAGGATACTAGATTCCAATGGGAGCAGTGAGCCCATTTTATTCCCTTCCTCTAATTCAGAGCATTATTGCAGCAGCCTCTGCATGCAAAGAAACAGACTGATTGTCACTATGTTTCACTGTCCTAATGAGTAAATCCAACATAATTGAGCAGAAAAGAAACAATGTGAGATAAGAGTAGATACTGTACCTTCTTGAGGGCTTGAGCTATTGACAGCTGGTATTGATTCTGATATCTGGTAGGGCATAGTTATTAGTATGGCTAAGTCGAGTATTAGAAAATGGAAGCAAGGGGTAGCCAACCTTAACAGAAAAATTATGAAATTGCTTATTGTTCCACAAACAAGGACGGTTAGTGGTTTTACCTTTAAATACAGTTGACACCATTTAAAAATAATTATTAAAAATGGCTTTGCTTAGAGATTACCAATTACCACCCCAACAATAGACTGTTTACCACGATGCAGTCAGGAAAGCGTTTTTGCTCTCTGAAGGCAAACACAGAGAGAATGAGAAAAAGCTTCTTTCCACAGGCAATATGGACACTAAACCAGGAACCACAAGAACACTCAGGACTATAACAGGAACCAGGACTGTATCTAACTCAACTTCCCAACTATCCCTAACTTATTTCCTACCCCACCCTCCCATTTTGCCTTAACTTACTCGCAGTCGCAGGCGGTTGTGTAAGCATTTCACTGCATATCGTACCATGTATGACTGTATGTGACCAATAAATTTGAATTTGAATTCATAAATGTAATAAAGACAATATACCATAAACAAAAAACTAAAGTAAATGTAAATGGGGACACAGAGAATTTTAATATAAAGAAAAGAACAAGACAAGGATACCCTTGATATTATATAATATTAATATTATTTATTTTGACTTTGGAAGTCTTGAACAGGAATATCAAACAAAATCCAGAATTAAAAGAATGGAGATAAGAAAGGAAAGATATAAATTACAAGCGTTTGCAGATGATCTGGTATTCATTGTAGAAGAACCATTAGAGGCAATTCTAAAACTATTAAAAAAGAGGCAGCAAGACTGAAAATAAATAGAGAAAAACTAAAATTACAGTTAAAAATGTTACACAAAAACAAAAAGAAAAATTGGCAGAAAAAGTAGACTTTCAAATAGTTAAGAAAGGCAAATACTTGGGAATATACTTAACAGCCAGATGTTCAATGATAAAAGAAGACAATTATATAAAACTATTTAAACAAATAAAATTAGATTTGAAAAAATGTAAAAATCTACATCTACCTATGTTATGAAGGATTACTACTGTAAAAACAAATATCCTACCAAAATTGCTTTTCCTGTTCCAAACAGCACCTATAAAAATTGAAAAGAAATTCTTCAATGATTTGAATAAACTGATCTTGAAAATTATTTGGCAAGGAAAAAAAAGCAAGAATTAAATTGAAAACATTACAAGAATCTAAAGAAAATGGAGGGTTTGGACTACAAGACTGGTCCCTTACCAGTCTTGTGTGGCCATTAACAAGCATGTGTGATAACATATCTAAAAGAATGGATAATCCTCAGGCACAAGAGACTGTTATATCTAAAAGGACATGATTTAGAACTGGGATGGCACGCCTTCTTATGGTATGAGAAGAATAAAATTCACAGATACTTTCAAAATCACTATATAAGAAACTCACTACTATCTGTATGGGAGAAAATAAAACCTAAGATATATTTGAAATCAGAATGGCTCTCAATGATGGAAGCCTTTACATACCCAAATCTAGTGAAGTCTGAAAAAATTGGGACATATAAAGACACCTTGGATACTGAAGGGAAATTAAAATCTAAACAAGAGCTTGAAGACCAGGGTATTATATTATCATGGTGGCCTCAATTGCAAATACTATCTAGATATGATAAAGATATGAAAAAGTATGGCTTCTATAAAAGACAAACACTCTTTGATCAGATATTGTTGAACTCTGATGAAAGACCTATAAGAAGATCTATAATTTCTTACTAAATTGGAAAATGGAGGATGAATAAGTAAAAGACACAATGGTACTATGGGAAAAAAAAACTTCGACTATAGCCAAAAACTTCGACTAAAGAACTAGAGAAGTGGCAAAACATACGGAAAAGGAACTATAGATTAACAATGGCAACATCTTATAAAGAAAATTTATATAAAATGTTTTATAGATGGCATTTATCACCTGCTAGGTTAGCCAAAATGTTTAAAAATATGTCTAGCAAAAGTTGGAAATGTGACCAAAGAACAGGCACATTCTATCATATGTGGTAGACCTGTGTTAAAGCAAAAAAAAAAAAAATCTGGGGAAAAAATACAGGTGGTCAGAAAAGATGATAGGGAAACATGTAGATTTTAAATCTGAACTGTTTTTATTAGGTATAATAATCAGAAAAAACATGATTAGCAAACTATATATTTGATACTGCATGTCTTAACAGCAGTGAGGATTATATTCACACAAGATTGGAAAAATGAAGAAACACCATGAGATGAAGAGACAATGAGGAAGATACTAGATTGTGCAGAAATGGATAGACTCACATTGAAAATTAAATAGAAAGAAGACACAGAATATTATCAAGCATTGAATTTATTTTACCAGTTGTTGGAAGAAAGGGGTGGAGATTAAGAATGCAATCTATATTGTTAAACAAATTAAATATCCAGACAACACAATGTTTATTAAGCACTAACAAATGTAAACAATAGAAAATTAAATAATAATAAAAAAGAAATTCAATAATGTGAACTACTTGAAATCTGCCTAGGGAGATTCAGAGAATCGATTTGAAAAAAAAAATACATTGGAAATATTTACAGCATTGTTTTTGTAAGAATTCTAATCATGTATGATGTGAGGAAAGCGAAATGGAACACCTAAAATTAAGTAGGGTCAAACAGTAAAAAACTACAATGTCTTTCTATCCTCACATTATTACTGGTTGGTGTTAATGAGCATGACCCTTGAGTTTCTAGTTATTCTATTGAGGACTCTAATGAAGATTAGTGTGATTTAAAAATAATAATAACAAGAGCAAAGCTAGGTCTGTTTATTATGCTTCTTATAATTCCCAGAGGAAACAATATTACACCAGGAAAAACTTCTTGAAGAAAAACCAAGAATATGCTGCACTGATGAATTACACATTCAAGTAAAATATTGCATTACATAATAATTTCAGCTCTTGAAATGAGTCGTGGACCTCTTAAACAGGTGATCGTTTTTTTACAGGGCTGTGACATTTAGTGAGAAGAGGGAGAAATTTATCATTCAGACCCAGAAACTTAATCAGAAAGAAGAGAGACATCTTTCACAGCACCATCACTGACACAAACACATTTGACATTGAACAAGTTTATTCCCCTCCTTTCAAGATATGGAAAAATCCAAGTTCAACCCTCATTATTTAATGATAGAGGGTTTTGGAATCTGCTATGCTGTTATTATCGAATAGGATTTCTAACAACACTTTTCATGGGGCATTTGGAAGTGTTTGATCAAATTTGATAGTGCCAGGCACAGAGCCTTAGATCAAACTGAAGTGATTGTATGACAGACGTTCTAAGGTTTCATAATTTGAATTTGATTTCACAAGTTAGGTCCAGCTTCAAATCAAAAATTGTGCTTTTTAGAAAACTTCAAAACTAGCTTCTTTCATTCTATACATCTGAGCCGGGAGCAAAATATTATAAGGGTTAGCTCCCCTTTTTTACATTATTTTTTTGCAGAAGATGATAGATCATAACAAAATCACATAGATCCTTAAACTTTTGTTCCTTCATCATGAACTTTGCAATAAGAAAGAACATGAAAATCAGTTTTCATTGTAGTTATCTTGCTCCGTTAGAAAAAAGAGCTCCATAATTAACAACTGGTATTGGCAAACTTCAATCTTGCAAGATTTAGTTCACTATTTATAAGAACATCAGCCCAATTAGTGAGAGCCAGTTGTAAACTAATATTGGACTTCCTCTTTTGACAACTGTTACATCACAGTTTCCTTGACATTTTGATGCATTTCCTTCTTGACCTGTTGTTTATGCCCTTTGGGTTTTGTTTTAATTTTCTTTAGTCACTATAATAAATTAGCTAGAAAAAAAATTGGTTGATTTGTTTGGCAACATTCAAATTTGTTCCTGATTTTTTTTTCCAGACTAGAAAGCTACTGCATGAATTATAATCTCAATGGCTAGACACCTTTTTCCTCTTGATCTATTGGCTTTTTTAATTACACGATGGCTTTTTCAAAAATCCACAATTGACTGGATTCACAGTTCATAATATGTCATAAAGCAAACTTTGTAAACTCACATTGGCTGACTTTATTCAAAAAGTATATTCTGAAAAATATTATTCCTGTTCCACCCTTTTTCCTCATTACTGGGAAAAGTAAAAAGCAGTAAAGGCAAAAGCACAGTGGAATATAGGGGTTTATTTGCAGATCATATTTTATAAGCAGTCTGCAAAATTCATGAAGAAAACAGGCAGCACTTCCAGACATACATTTTAGTCTACTAGTGGAATGCCTACATATTGTTTAAATCAGTGGCTCTCAAACTTGGCAACTCTAAGTGTTGTAGACATCAGCTCCCAGAATTCCCCAGCCAATATGTTTTCTCATCTCTTGGATCATGTATATAACCCTTGGTCTATCATTTCTGCTGACATGTAAAATAAGTTTTCTTTGTAGTTTAACCACTTCATTTCTGATCTCTCTCACTTCTCCTCACATTCCCATTTATTAACATACAGCCTTCCTGCCAGGATTTATGGAAATATTGGAAAGCAGACTTATTACAATGGTAACCATACAGCTTTTAAATCCATTCATTTATGTTGCAAAAAGAAAGACATAGACACTTGCCCTAATGTGTATATTAGCATAGCTTTGGGGAAGAAAAGACTAAATCAGAAATTGAAGGACCAGCAGTCTGGAAGAGCCTATGATGATTACACTGTAAAAATTTCAGGTTTTCAATTCTTATAGTTTAAGATTAAAATAGTTTTAATTCTTCATTCATTAAATAATTGAGCGATGGACACCATTGTTGATGTACATAGATCTTTTGGGAAGCATACCAGCAAATATTGGTTGGCCTCATTTGTAAGCCACTATTTACAAAATTCAGGTACTTCACTATTTTTATTAATCTAAGCCAACTGGGACAGAAAAACATTTTTTAAAAAGCCTTGGTGGTGCATTCATAAAGGTTAGGGTTAGCAGTTTTCAAGATGAAGAACACAAAAAGTTTTCTGTAATAGGACCAGACAGATACAGGATTATAAAAACACAACCATAGGAATATATAGGAATAAACCTTCCCTTATTCTTAAAGTGTATATTCTGATACAGTAACAATGTGTTTCTTCTGATTATTTTTGGTTCCCAAACTTTGTGGCTCCACAGACTGGCAGTAGTGATGGGTGGGGGGGGGAGCAAAGGTAGTTTCACGTGCACAACCAAATGCCACACATGTGCAAATGGAATTTTGTGTGTCATACTCTCCCTTTGTTCCCAATAGGCTCTGGACTGGTACCTGTGTAGGGACCAGGGTTGGAGACACCTGTGGTAGACAACACATCTTTTGTTTTAAATACACATCAGAGGAATAAGTATAGTAGAAAATCTGGATATTCATTTTAACATTGTACTATAGGAGAAAAATACACAAGGCATAACAGATATTTTGTTAATATGAAAATAAATTTTAAAGCAGGATCTCATAATGCATTCTAGTGTAACTTTATAGTTATCATTTGGAATGGGAACAGGACCTGTCTTAAGCATTCCAGACCAGGTGGAAAATCAGATGGAAGTCGGGTTTGTTTCCAGATTACGGTTGTTTCTGAAGGCTTCGCTTGCTCAGGCATGCGCAGAGAACCTGGAAGAAGATCTTGCATGATTTTATTAACTGGACCTGGAACATTTGCATGAAACAGAATGTTTACATTAGGAATGAGAATGGATTGCCATTTTAACAATTATATATACCATTAAATATAAAACCACATGGCCTGAACATCTATATGTTGTTGTTCTATGGAGGTCTTGAGCCAAGGGACTAAGAGTTGGAGTCACGAAAAATATGCAGAAAAATAGGAATTTCCAACATTTGTTTCCTCGGAGTTCACCCACATGACGTTGATAGAAATATTTGTTATTAATTAAGGTAAACCGACATACAAATGTATGTTCCAAGAAATATAATTCCTATACTGTTCTGAGAGTTTATTTATTCATTCATAGTTAGTATTTCTTAACCACCCATCTCCCTCAGGGGCTTATAAAGGATGGCATGAACATATTTTATATAAATTCTGTAGAAATAGAATTGGTAAGATTAATAAATAGGACTGCCTACGCTCCAATGAGTTCACAAAGTTTTTTTCTCCCAGCAATTTCCCATCTTCCCCCCTTTCTCTAGCTGTAGGAGCAAAAAAAGGCAATATAAGATATCCTGAAGTTAAAGTTCTTACCAGGATGTACATTCCCTCTTATTTTCCAAAGCAATTCATATGTGTTGTTTTTCATTCTCTCTATATCTCAATGGCTTGTTTATAGAACACATCTCAGCCATGAAGTCAATCAGTTATCAACTATTTACATCACTGTCACTGATCATTACTGGCTCTCATGTGTTACATCAGCATGATCAATAATGAAACATGAAGGGATCTGTGGTCCACTGTCTAAAGGACCACATATGGAGCAGGCATATGGAAATCTATCACGATCTACTAGTCAGCATCCTACATACTCATTAAAAATATGTAAAGTAAAAAAATCTCCAACTTTTTGTTTCTTCCTACTGATTTCTTATCTACATCATTATACACTGATTTTACCTAATATTTTACCTAATTTTTCCAGTTCATATGCTGATTACCATTTAAACTTTTCCTGAATTAAAAATAAAAATGGGTCAAGTACCTCATCTGAAGAGATCACCTACATGGAGATCTTTTTCATTCTGGACTGAAAAGTGAAATCCATCTTTCTTGCAGTTATAGACTAAGATGAATTTACATTCCTTTTTTTTTTTTGAATGCGTGCATTGGTCCTTCAGTAATTGTATTGAAATCTTAATTATTATTGCAACCACAGCTTTTCTTCAAGGCTTAAGACCACGGGAAGGCAAAATAATCCCTTTGAATTTCTCTTTCTCTTTAAATATGCATAACTGGATTGTAAATATTTCATTGGTTCCCCTGCATCATGTTACCCCATTGGGCTGTGCTGTTGCCAAAACCTGTGTTACATGAACTACTGTGAGGTTTTATTAGTTAAAAGTTCAAGCAAAATGGAGTCTTTCCTCTCAGACGTAAATTAATTCTGGAAAATCAAGAATCAGGTATACTGGAAATATTAGTGGAAAAATGAGGACATTTCGAATCATGATTTGCATTATTTTCTTAATCTGCAGATCTTATTTCTCTTTCTTTTTCAACTGCATATAAAGCGATTTAATCAAAATTTAAAAAATTGATATACAATTCATATTCCGTTGGTGTGGGATAGCTGCTTGGAGCATGATGATTTTGCTAACACAATTGAAATATTACACAGAAAAATTTCTGTTTTAGCACATAAATTAGAATATTCATTCTGTAGAATGTTTTAAAAGTAGCTACTTGGATTTTTCTTTGCTCCAGGAGGTTGACCATATTCTTTCCATTTCACAAATAGGGAACTAGAAAGTGCCAAGATGAAAGTATTTTGATTTCATGGCGCAAGCAACAAAAATCATGCATACTCGAAGACGGCATTAATGAAGCATTTCATCTGCGATTGTTCCATGATGGGAAGAGAGTGGAGTGAACTTGTTAGTACTTCTAGAGAATTCCTCTACCAAATTTTCACACATGCTATTTAAAGAGACAAGCTGCAAGGTATAAGAGAAAAATTTGACTTCATTTTTAAGTGTAACACTCTTTTTTAAAAAAGGTGGGGGGGGGAGGGAGAGATTTGAAAGGCTTTTCAGACAAGCTGCAATTTTCACCTTTAATGAGAAGTTAGCTGTCTCAGACTAAAGGGAAGACATGGCATGAACTACCCTTCAGTCTGATTGCACTCAATTGTCCTTCAGAAGCTTGTTAGCAGGAATTTTCTCAAGCATGTTTCAGAATGATCATGAGTTGCTGATGTGAGATTTCTCAGGTGAAGTGTGCTTGAAGGATGCAAACCTTTTTAATGGAAGCCTGATATTTCTGAGTTTTTCTCTAGTTGAATAAATAGCACCGATACATACCTGCAGACTAGAGCAGGCAGTGGAGTTTAATCAATATAAATACCTATGAGGACATATGCAGATTCAAATTTATACATTATACTCGACGTTCCATTCTACCTCCTACCTCCATTCAGAGCAGAAATTAAAATGGACTTTCACCTTCCCATTTAATCATATTACTGATTGCTATATGAATATTATTTCTTTTTATACTTTATATATCAGCACTTACCTTGAGAAGACATGAAGCTGCCTGGATCACTTCTTCAAAGTAATCAGGGTTAAAGGAAGAAAAAAAAGTGTTACCTGGTTGCAACAGGGCAGAAGGGGGATGGGAAAAGCACAGCATGCAGAAAGTTCAGATAATGCCTGTCTACTTCAAGTCAGGTTGCAAAAGAATAGCATAGAAACACATCAGCTTTCTTATATTACTGATGCCTGCATTTTGCTGGTATGAGCAACAGGGGGAGATAATGCCTGGAATTGAGAAAAAGAATTCTGCATCTGTGTGAATAATGAAAAGAAAGAGGATGCATAAACAATCATATTTAACAAACTAGCTGTTGTATTAATGGCTGCTGGATTAAATTTAATTTGCATATCAAATGCAGTATTTTGCTTTTACATTATCCGCTATCTACATCAACATTAAGATGCATGAACTAAAGAAAGGTGATGTCATAATGTTTTCTGTGGGAACAGAAAAAAATGTGCATGTATGATGGAGGTTTTATCCTCCTGTCAGTCAGCTTTTATCAAGGGAGATTGTTTCTTGGCAGAAGAAAATCATACCCAGGAAACTGCTTGTTTGTCTTGCAATGGAAATAGAATTCAGATATGGAGATATTTTTTCAGAATCTAGAAGCTACATTATAAAACTAATGGTTATCCTAAAAGCATTAGGAAAAAAACAACCTTGAGTTGCCAGCTTATATTTCTAACTCATAATCAAGTTGCCATGGTGATTGTGTCCATGTCTGACTCACATAGCCATGATTCACAACTATTAAGTGACCACAAAAAGGGCAATAGAAGAAAAAGCTGTTATGCAAATCTCAGCAGGTTGAAAGTCATTGTTATCCAACATTGACAGTTATCTATACATGTTCAAACTCATTTTATGATGTATTTTTAGTTCTTGCTCAGGATTATTACATCTAAACTGTATTTTCATGGCTGATCGCAGAACTACAATTTAAGCCTTTTGTCCCCATTTATTCAGAGAAATAGTCTGTGGCTTGAGACTCATACTTTTATATATTGAAAAATTCAGGACATACAACAATCTTAATTTATAGAATTTGTTGGTACAAGATTCCATTCAAGATTGATGGATACTTTACTAATGCCATTCGTATATGAAAATAGTTCAAAACATTTCTCTGCAACATAAGGTGTGTCGACTACACATTTTATTTATTTATTTATTTATTTATTTATTTATTTATTTATTTATTTATATACTGCCCCATCTCCCAAAAGGGACTCAGGGTGGTGCACAGCAGATAAAACACATCAAATAACAATTTAAAAACCAGTTTAAAATAATTATACAAGCTGTAGATTTAAA
>JANHFJ010005861.1:169319-179473 GCA_032468195.1 Cerberus rynchops
TTAGGAGTGACCAGGATGGACAGGATTAGGAATGAGCACATCAGAGGGACAGCTCAGGTCAGCTGTTTTGGGGACAAAGTCAGAGAGGCCAGATTTAGATGGTTTGGACATGTGCCGAGAATGGTTATATTGGTAGAAGGATGTTAGAAATGGAGCTGCTAGGCAAAAGGTCAAGAGGAAAGTCAAAGAGGAAACATATGGATGTGCTAAAAGAGGACATGAAGTTAATTAGGGCAAGAGTAGAAGATGCTGAGGATAGAGTTAGGTAGAAAAATATGATCCGCTGTGGCGACCCCTAACAGGAACATCCAAAAGAAGAAGAATTCTATTCTCTTTCTTTGTTGAACAAGAATATCATGAAATCTATTGCCAGGATCACTGGGTGTGAACAACAATCATACAATTGGCTTAACCACATCAAATCAGGTCTTGGCAGATGCCTTCACACCATAACTAAGTAAAGTTAATCTTAACCTAGTCATTTTTTCTCTAACTGCAAACCCAGCTCACCTATGTTTTTGTTTTTAATGCAGATCCATGAGAATTTAATAACCAGGGTAAGTATCTACAAATGCAGCCAGTGTGTGGGTATGTGAGAGTGGCTTACATGTGCATGCCACTTGATTGTGGGAACGCAGTGATGGTGAACATTTTGGGGCTAAAGCTCAGCTTGGTCTACTCGTTTTTAGACTTTAGGAGGAGGTTTAACATATATTGTTTTAAAATTTCATATTTTTATGTAATTGGTTTTATGATTTTAAAACTATTGGAATTTTAATGTTGCTGCATTTTGTGATTATAACTGTTTTTTTCTACCTAAATCATGCAACTGACATCATATAAATGATAAATAATGAAAAGCTAGGGATTATGCCTAGTCTTGGAGTGGGTGTGTGTGTGCGGATGTTTGTATATATAAACCTTGGAAACAGTATTGCACATGTTGCTGCATTAACACAGTTTAAGTCACCAGGAATAAAGTGATGAAAAATCAGACTAAATAATTTTTCTTCAACCAATTTTAAATCCATGCTGCAACAAAAGACTGCTATTATACTGCACAAACTGACAGATTAGCAATCTGAATTAAGCATTAAATTAACTGTTCCACTTAAAGAATCCTTAAGGCTGCAATCCTAGACACATTTACTAGGAAGCAAAGCCTGTTGAACAGTGTAGGAATTATTTCTGAGCGACATGCATAAAATTGCACTGTATATAATTGCTTTAAAAAGCAACACATCCATGAATATTATGAATATGTATAAAATATAAGAAGAGGTTTCATTATGTTGTAAGAAAAGAATGTGATATAGTTAAAATTTAAAAGGAAACTTAATAGTTTAGATAAAATTTGGGGGTTTCTTTCTTTCTTTTTCTCAATCCATTTAAAGGTAAAGTGAAAAGATAACAAAAGATGATGATATGCTACTTCAGGAATATTTGTTAATCTGAGGTGTTTTGTAACCAATCCAGATATTTTCTTTTTTCTCCAGGGAATAACTCCATGGAAGATGCTGTGTAAATATATTTGATTTTAAAATCTATACTGACAATCTAATGCAGGGGTGTCAAACTCAAGGCCTGGGGTCCTAATCCGGTTCATGGGGTGCTTAAATCTGGCCCACAGGGCCATCCTTGAAACAGCAAAGGACCGGCCCACAATGCCTCTGCCACCAAAAACATTTTCATGGGCAAAGGGTTTCAGGAGGCTGTCTCAGCCAAAAATATTTTCACTGGCAGAGCTCTCGGGCCACCACAGGCACCCCTGAAACAGGTGATGGATAAAAGAATAACATGCTACAATACTGCACACTCCTAGGCAGTTTGGTACTGAACTTAAAACTCTCCGGTAAGTGAATTCATTGAAACATATTAGAGATAATATTTTAAAGGTGACAATATAACAAATAGACTTTTCCTTGATTATTTTTAAGAACCTATTAAAGTAAAAGGCTTCAACAATATGTTATTTTGGGAGCGAATGAGCTAAATGAATATAATTTGGAGGAAGAAAAATGGTGCAGTTCTACAGTGCTGGCCTTGAGAAATGTTATTTTAAAGCTGTTTGCCTTTTAAATGGCAGCGGTCTGTATATCTTTTTTGTCTAGACTCCATCAGGCAGACTATTGTACCTGAAGGTTTAGGACTGAAGAAGACTAAAGGAATACATCATGTCAAAACCCTGAAGTAGGAATTATTATTATCTTTCTCGCTTCTGTTCATGGCTGTATTATGTCACCAAATCACATCACAGTGTAATCAAAGATGAATAAAATATTTTTCCCCTTTACCTTAAATGCTTTTCCTGTCAATTACAATCAAAGGACATGATTTCAGGTCTGTCAGTTGGCTGGGTTCCTTCTGACTGATGATTCTGAAACTGCAATCTACTAAATATAAAATGAATCAGAGAATTCTCCAAATGGGTCTGCCATTAAGAAAGAAGGTAGTGTTGTTTTTTTCCACCCACTGGGGACAGAAAAATAATTGGTCTTTAAAGAATGAAATCAAAGATGTTAAAAATGACTGTTGTGTTCCTTTCCTCTCTATATATTATTGACATTTTCATCTGTACTAAAATTTCAGTTATTTCCTCTTAAGAATAACTCCTATCAGTATTTTAATCAATGAGCTCTCATCTTTTGTGCTATTAAAGTAAGTATTAAGACCTTATTTTTTAACTCTTATTTTTGGTCCATATTATTAGGTATTTTGTTATCCCACTGCAGGTACAACTTCTGCAGTTGTACTAGCTTGATTACATCATTAACTATAATCAAAACAGTTCCCCAGAATGATTTCAGCTTAGTAATAGGGACTGTTTCCTTTGATCCTCAATTCATCATTTTATAATAGGTTGCTCCTCATTTACACTACAAATGCTGGTTAAAAAAAATCTATCTTTGCAAGCAGTACTGGATAAAATATAACAAAATAATAAAATAATCAGTTCACCATTTGTTTTCAGCAAGGAACAATCAGTCTTTAACTCAAAAAAGAAAAAAGTTAGATTGTTCTGTATCTCATCTCTTTATAATATTGCTCTGCATTTTCTGCTTTGTGGCATTTTAACTCTCCTTATGCGAGTGTGTGTATGCGAATATATTAATAAGTCATTTCATATTCTGGTGAAGCTAAATGAACTTGATCACCCTTTCACTGAAGTATTTTAGATGTATATGCAGGACAACATTTTATTTTAATGTACTAATATACTTAATAAAACCATCCTATTGCTAGGTAGTGTGCTTTTTACGGTTTCATTTGTAATATTGCTATCACTGATGAGCAAATATGAACCTACAGACTATTTGAATAATGCATGTCATTATTGGGAAAGCAATATTTCTTTATGTGTTGAGAATAGGTTTTGTGGCACTTATTTGAATGAGCACAATCTATGAGACTACAAAAAATTTATACACTGGAGATCAGACACAAGGTAAAAGATATTTGCATTGCCTGGTTTGGCAATCCTTTCCCATATGCCAGTGCAGTTATGGAATATGAATTTTAATGCATTTGGCCTTTTTAAAAAAATCCACATAGTATTTGCTGAGGGGTGTGGAAGGAGTTTCTCTGGTTGGCTGACATGCTAATGTGGAAAAGGCTGAGGAAAGTAGAACATCTTATATAGAAGACAATTCATTATATCACCTACTAAAATACAGGGTAATGGCTTATTTCTAATCTCAGCAGTGTAATTTATGTTTGAATACATATCTATTCAAACATAAAATGCAGGTCTCTGATTCTGAACACAGACCTACAAGTAGTCCTCGATTTACAGTGGTTCCTTTAGTGACCATTTGAAGTTATAATAGCACTGAAAAAAGTGACTTGTGACCATTTTTCATACTTACGACCATTGCTGCATCCCTGTGGTCACATGATTTACATTTGGATACTTGACAACTGATTCATATTTATGACAATTGAATCGTCTCGGAGTCATGTGATTAACTTTTGCAAATTTCTGACAAGCTTCCATCAGTTGGGAAGCTGGATTTACTTAACTATCTTAGTAATTGCACAACTGCAGTAATTCATGTAACGAATGTGGCAAGAAAAGTCATAAAATGGGGCAAAATTCACTTAATAAATATATCACTAAGCAACATAAATTCAGGGCTCAATTCATGGTCATAAATTGAGGACTACCTGCAATATCTATTTGCCACTTTGCACTTCAGAGATTGTTGCTCTATGAGATCGGTTATATCAGTCAAGCTTTTAGAAACTGAAGAAAAAAACAAATACAAAAGAATCTTGAAGTAATCAATTGAATGTGACATACCATGCTTTACACACCTGCATGTATATAGGATTATTTACTGTAGATGTAGACCTGTGGACAACATGACTCTGCAGAATATTCATAAGTTTTACATATTTCTGAATGAAATAAAAGAGTTCCTTTTGTGATATTACTCCAAAAGCAAATAGGCAATTCACTAGCTGACAACAATTACGTAATAGATTCTGAAGTAAAAAAAAAAAATCATCACAATAAGTTTTTTTTAATTATATATTCAAATTTCAATGTTTTGATATTTTCCACTTAAATACAGTCATTAATCCCTAATCACTTGAACCCAGATTAGTTGTTCATTGATCCATATGTAAAAATCTTATCCAATTTTCCAAAAGGTTGAAAGCTGGAATTATGGATGCTTATTATTCAATATATCAGGAACTCACAACATTGAGGATGAATAATAAAGCAACAATGATAATAAATCAACACTCAGAATATTTAAAAAAAAAAAACATATTTCTTAGGTTTTTTTCTTCAAACAAACATAATTTAGCAGAACTCCAAACATCCAGATAGTCACTTGCTGGATTTTTCTATATGAATTTGCTACCATATTTGTAGTGCTAACTGCTGGGAGACCTGGAAAGTCAATAGGCTAACAAGACAGATAAATGATACACAGACAAACAGACAGACAGACACCAAATATTTATTATTTATTTATTTATTTATTTATTTATTTTATCAAATTTCTATACTGCCCCTCTCCCTAGGGACTCGGGGCGGTGAACAGCCTGTAAAACAGAAACAAAGTACAATACAAATTAAAAATCAATTTAAAATACTTAAATAAGGCTGATTAAACATATTTAAAATTCAGTTAAAAATTAATTTAAAAAACCCCATCAGTCTATAAATAAACATCAAGGCTAGATGAAGGCCACAGAGACATGCCTAATACAGTCATCTCCAATTAAATGGGATTTTTGTCCATAAGGCTGATGGGCCAAGAACCTAACACAGTAGATCACACAAATGTGTAGCTATGTCATCAGGGAAAATATTTAGTCCAGAATCAAAATATATGGTTAGTATACATATAGTTAAAATTTCAGTCCCCAAAATTCCATTTAGCTATAATTAAAGATCAGGTACATATAGAGAAGATACTTATTGGAGGGGTTACTGTCTCCAACCTGATGTCTTTAAATATATTGAGTCTATAATTGCAGAATTTCCAGCCAGATGGAAGACACTTATTACAGAAGATTAGATATACAATTTATTTTATTGATTGATTGATGAAACTTTATACGACCATTTAACACATTTTCAGTGACTATGGGCCTCTTACAAAGATAAATATATCTTACAAAGATACAATACTAGCACATAGAAACTCACAGTGAACTTTACAATACTCAATAATTGCATAAAACAAATAAATGTTTATAGCAGGATCTTTGATTTCCAAATATGGTAACTCCTAATGTTTATGATGGTCAAATGATGGTCAGGGCTAGGAGAGCCTTTCCAGAGATGAAAGCCTTTCATCTTTTGTGCCAGTTGGGCCCATTCATAGAATTGGAAGAGATCTGAGATGTCATCCAGTCCAAGCCTCATACACTGCAGGCCCGTTGCTATTGCTGTTAATTCTCTTATTTTTTCTATTTATGTCACCTGTTTATCCCCTATATGACTTTGCTTCAATACTATTGTATATGCTAGGTCCAATAAGAATGGTGAGCAGATGATGGTATCAAGAAGAAAGTTCTAACATTCAAAGAAGGGCATTGATTGATGGCAACTTACAACCATACTGTCCACATTTCCCTCGCCCTAAAAAAATCTAGAACAGGAAATTCAGTCTTTTCTATTATCAAAATGTGTGAATTAAATCAGTGTTAATAATCCCTATAGGAAATAAATAGAAATAGAAGCATTAATGACAAGGTTTTTCACTTAAAAACAGAATAGTAATAATATGTCTCTTTACAACACACAGGTTGCCAGTTATTTCCTCAAAGTTACCTAAAATCCTCTGGTGTCTCCAGGCTCTCCCCCTTCAAGAAAGAATTCAGCGGTTGCCATGCCAATGACAATCCCAGAAGTCTCTGTTCTTATTTTTCTTTTTCCTCATATTCACTTGCTAAGAGCAGTGGGGGGAAAATAGAAAATACAAATTGGAGGTTTTCTTGACAGGTGGCAAGTAATATTCATCCAGGAAATCTCTCTCTAAATGTGTATATCCATTGCTTCTTCTCATGCATGCCAACCCCCTCCCCTCTTATATCTACCATAATCTCATGTAAATGAGCCACTATTTTCGGTAAGGCATTACTCTATTGCCTGAAAGCACACTAGATACACAGAATGAACATTCTGCCTCCATCCTTCAACTTGCTAAATGCTTTTATTTTAAAATTTCAAATAATTATAAAAACCTTGCTTGCTATTACATAATTATTTTATAAACCACACAGTATACAACCGTTACTGATCATGGAGACCATCTTCACACTGTACCATATGGCTAATGACTTCTATTGTGCACCACACCATACTGTGTATTCTTTTCTCATCATACTGTATTGGCTACTGAATGAGTTTGCAGTTAATGTACGTGTTACCCTTTCACTGCATGTTTATTTTATGAGATTGTGGCATCTGTTTTTGGTCTTTGCTCTAAAAGTGGCAGAATTCTGCTTCCAGGGCTGGGATATTACCTCAATATTAATTTCCCCAGACATGATTAATTTTTTTGTTATTGTTTTTTTTTCCCTTGAATCTGTAACTTTTCATCTAAGCTTATTATACTTCTTCCTCCCTTTCTTTCAATCTAAATTATCCAAAAATCCAGGATTATCATTTATTCTCTATTGCAGTTCAAATACACGAACTTCCATCTACCATTTATTTATTTTTGAATCAAATCATTTCAGTTTTAAAGCTTTTCTCTTATAGATAGACAGCTCTTTAAATTGCCCAAGCATTAACTTTTTAAACACTTTGATTCTAAAAATAAAATATGCTACAATCTTCCATAACCAATCTCAATGCATAAGCAGCATTGTAAGCACTTTGTGTTTGTCCCTGTTATATTCATGCATTTATAAAAGAGTTTTTGCATTATTTACCACCTATTTAAAAATTCAGCAAGAAAAACGTTTTTAAAAAATCAAATATATTATAGTTGTGTACTATTGGAGACAATTAGAATGCAAATAAGACTTGTGGTTTCAACAGTTGATATGATTTCAGAATTATAAAATAAACAAAGTTAGAAGATGTCTACTTTTACATTGTTTTCTTTTTACAGTAAAATATAATGTAATGCTTGAATGATCCAGGTTCTTCCTTTAAAATCACATCTTATGGGACCCAAGAAACACATCTCTATTCTGTATGATTGCCTCCATTCTTTAGAACTATATCTCCCTCCACCCCTCATCCCAATATTTGATAGTCCCTTAATTCTGCTTGCCTTGTGCTATTAAGACCCAGTTTCTCCCCAAGGCATCAGGGTCCAGTTGAGCAGAATTTTTCTTGGTTGCTTTATTATGGCACTTTGTTGCTACTTTATTTATTTATTTATTTATTTATTTATTTATTTATTTATTTATTTATTTATTTATTTATTTATTTATTTATTTATTTATTTATTTATTTGATTTTTATACGAAAAAATTATATGAAAACTCAAGAGCATGCACGGGCTGGAATATGAAACATCCTTAAATACATAATTGCATGAAAGAGGCCTGGAATAGTAGTTAGGTTTTTTTAAAAGGAGGCCTTGAATAGTAGTCTTTTAGTTTTTCAAGACTCAGGATATCTCTGACCCAAACTGTACTGCAGGAGCCAGGTTTAAATGTTCCTCAAGTCCTCCATTCAGCTCCATTCTCCATGTCCCTCACCCTGAAACAGCATCCTTTCTCTTTTTTCATTCTCTAGAAGAACTACTACAGTTCAGGCTGTGATGACTCTTGAATTACAAGTTAGGCCAGTTTCGTAAAGCAATGTCAGCAGTTTGCATCGGGGAGCACCATGAAACATCCCTCAGCTGCCACACCATCACACAGGGGACTATATATTAAAATTGCTGACAAAATCTCTCTTACAAGTGAGTGTTGCAAGCTATTATTCATTTTCTCATGCCATGTTATACTTTGCTATAATCGGACCAATCTGCTTATTTGTGTAAGTACTTATAGGCATTCTGTATCTAAATGTAATTAATCTTAGTTTTCTATCTTCCCCCTTTCTATTACATCCAGGAATAAAGCCCTGGGAACAGTAAAAAGGTTCCATTCAGAGATAGCCAGGTTTGAATTCCATAGATCAACCAAGAGGTATATTGGGTTTGCATGCAGACTTGTCCAAAGCAACAACAAACCCCAGAATCTATAACAATAGCTGATACTAAGGAACAGACCAAGAAATCACGGTAATGTGGCTCTTTAATTTGCAATCTTTCAAATGACAAACTACGTCTTCTTTTCACAGAGATGTGCTATACAAGTCATAAGCCAATTTGGACTAGCAATGACCACATGCAAATGATTAAAAAACGCAAGGGCTGCTATGCATGTAGCCCAAGGTACACAAAAATATTTATGCGGTAAGGAACTCTGATTTCATGTGAGTTACTGAAATATTGGCTGGCACAATAATTCATAGCACTTAAATCAGGCTCAAAACAACAGCATGTCACAGAATCATTCTGGAATGTCATTTTACCTAGCTATTTCTATGTAAAAGAAGAATGAACTCCACAGCCGTAGAAACTACTGCAGAATCTGTGCATTTCCAAATAAATGGAGTGGGTTCTTACCAAGTCTGAGCCAAACTGAAGAGAATTATAATACCGTACACACAGCAAAGTCAGAACAAAGACAGAGTTGCTGCTACGCTATCTGAAAAACAGAAATATTGTCACCTTCTTTTGCTGCCACTTCCCCAAGTCATATTTAGTTTAGTGACAGCTGTTTACAGGAGAAGGAAAACCTGCAATGTTAGGCAGTAGAAGAGAGACAAATATAGTATCTCATCCTAAACTATTGACAGAACGGGTTTTTATACAGCCTGATTAAAAATATATTGTGGTGGGATCCACAGAGCCCAGGGCCCAGTTTTTCTAAAAGCATATAATATACCATGTATACAAACACTAAACCAAATTAGCATTTTTGAACAACTGGTAGAAGAAAAATGGGTTTTAAAACCTATGCCTGATTGGCCAAAAGATGAAAAGTCTCAGTGCAAAAGTTCTGTTGGTTGCAATTTTCCCGAGTTCCTATGCAACTAAGCTAGAGTTCAGAAGCATCCTTTGAAATAAATACGGAAACGGCACATTAGAACTAATGTGAAGAGAACTAAGCAAGTGTTCATCTGTAACGTGTGGCATTACTAGTTTGTCTTTATTTAAGGTTTTAAAGGGATCTGGTTTATCCTACCACGGAAGGATGTGTGTGTAAACATTTAACAGATCAAACTGAGGCGGCTCACAATTACACTCCACTCGAACATGGAGGTCAACACTCTTTCAAAATCAGAAGCATCGTGATGTCAAATGAACACAAACCATTTTACAAAAATAATAGCTGAACAGCAGCCAAGGAAGGCCTGAGGTGCTTCTCAACAACGCCAAGCTCATTTTCAACATACAAGATCAAACACTGCAACTTGTACAGAAAGTTCCCAAAAGTCTGCTTTTGGGCTTTATCTTAACTTTCCAGGCTGCCTCGTCATGCCTTTACAGCAGGCATCAGGGGTTGGTAAAGCCTATTCTGTGGCAATTGGACCCAGCCTCCCCCTTAGGCACCTCCTGCCTCTTTTTGGAGGAGGAGGAGGAGGAGGAGGGCAGGGAGGCAGAAATAAGTAGGAATGCAAC
>JANHFJ010005861.1:230490-243066 GCA_032468195.1 Cerberus rynchops
CGATTTAATATGTTGACACGTATTTATGGAATCTATCCAACACAGAACTGGGTCTGGACTCATAAGGGAAAAAATGCAAAACAACAATATTTCATGGCAACTGTAAAATAAGTACATTTTACTTATATTAAGTTATATAGTCACAGCCCTTTTTTGCCAGATGCATAAGAAAACAATAATTGCATTAAAATTATTTCTCATAAAACATTCGTACACTCTTGAATCAGGCCAACATTTTGGTTCATTTGGAAGGTCACAGACATAGACAAAAAGACAATAATCCTCTTCGTGGGGGAGTTACTTTAGTCACCAATTTTACAATATTCTTTTTTGAGCTGTGCCAATCAGAATAGCCTCTAGTGTTTCTGCTGTGGATTTATCTAAGAACATTATTGTCTTGGCAATTTTATTTTCACTTCTCTTCCTAATTATTCCAAACCTAGCATTTGCCTTTTCTTTACAGCAAATTGTCATTTTCATTCAGCTACCCACCAAAATCCATTCCTTCTTGCTTTCCTCAGTGGCGGCATTTAGCCACTTCAGACCAATTAGTTGGTCTGCATTGATCAGACATTGTATTTTCAAGTAGCACAAAGTCAAACCAATTCCCAGTCTTATTTAGCAAGGTGCTAATTTCAGCCATTATAATGTGCCGGAAGCATCTTAGCAAATTCCTGATTTGACATTGTGTGTAAAAATACATGTAATTTGGAATTGGTTGAATAATGAAGAAATATCAGTGCTCCAAAAACCTAAGCAAAGTGTTCATAGTACAGATTTATTCATAATGTGATTTTACAGAGAGTTTGTTCTTGTAAGTACATTACTATTTTCTCATACATTTAAGATTATTTAGTCTATGTTGGGGAGAGCCTGTGGTTAATTTTAAACATTTGTATAACTAACTGGCCTCATAAGGGAAAGTCAACATAGTTAGAAAAATATTTTCTCTTCTAAAAGTTATCTAGGATTGCCATTCTTGGGTCTTCCAAACAGTAAGGGAAATCTAAGCACTGTGCTATTATCTGGTTAGATCCATGAAACACTAAAATTATGCTGCACTCATTGTAACTATTACTTACATAATTTGCATATGAGTCATTGACAAGTGCATAAATATAATCAAAACTTGCAAGTTGTCCTTGTCACATTGAATAAACTCAAACATTCAGTTTGATGTAACAAGGATTTATTAAATAAGTCACACAAATCAAGGTTTACAAATAGTGCCTGGACTAATGTAAAACAGTAAGCTAACATGAAACAAAGTACATAAGGACAATATTTGAAGTCAGCGCAGGTTAGCAATTTTAAAAACTGATGGTCTTAGTATTCATAAAATATTTTCAGATTACTCCACTACTATTTCATTTTATTCACACATTCATGTTTTTTCCTTAGTGGTTTTTTTTTTTAAAGTCTAGCGTAATTTATTTATTGATTGGACAGTGTTCCACATTGCCAGTACCAAAAATAGATCAGATTTTTAAAAATCTGTTCAAGAGGTCTCATTCCTGATGTTACCAAATCCACTTCCGTGGGTCTGGTATGTTGAAGATATCTTACATGATCCTATTTTTTACTTCTTGTGAGATTTTAGGCTTTAGGTCTATTATTATTTGCCAGTTTTAAATACTATGTCCAGCTGGGACTTTCAATTTCAATTTCAATTTCAAATTTATTGGTCACATACACAGTCATACATACACAGTCATACATACACGGACTTTAAACAAATACAATATATTTGGATAGCTTGCTTATTATGAAATCTGGAATAGTCTTAGTCTCTGATTCTCACATCCCCTATTTGTCTTTTTTCTATGGGTCTTAGCCTGCTCTCTAATTTTTTTTATTGGATTAGCTCTCTACTTCATCCACACAAGTAAATTCCATAGGGAAAAGGCAAGGTATAAATGAAAACATATTTATATAAATAAATTGTTCATGCCATATTCTACATGGTACAGTAGCTAACCTCTACATAATGTCCTCTTTTTAGAAAATATGATTAACCTGCATTTAGTGTTAATGCTATTAAGCGTTCAAACTTGTCTTTTATTAGCTTCTTTACTTTGGAATGTTCAACCCTTAAACAGCATCCAACAGTGATATTCCATATCTAGATACAACACTTTGATATTTACTATGAAGACAGAGCAATTGTCAGGCCATTGGGATGGACACAACTAGAGAATTGCTATAGGCATTACCCAAACTACTATATGTGTACTTCATGGTTTCTACTGCAACAGAGACAAAACAAGGTACACCCAGAAGGAAAAGTTGCCTCACACTTAACTTTAAGAATTTGAAAAGAACAAAAATAGCTTTAAAATTGTTTAAGCCATGGTATAAAATGTCAAATAGTTTTCAGTAGACTACATTTTTGATAGTCCTGCACCTTGTTATTTAATTAGAAGTATTTGCTGATGTAGTTATGAAAATTTATTTCTATTTTGTCCTTCAGAAATATTCTAAGCAAGGTAACAACAGTATTAAAAGTAAGTAATAATAATATGTTCAAAATCATTGGCATCTACAGTTATCAGAAAAAACAGATCACAAGCAACAGACTGAAGGTTCATAATATAATACATTAAATATTCATAACTACCAGTGTAAACAAATACGAATTGGCCACCTAACATCAATAAATACAGCTGCTCTTACATATCTAAAGGGAGTTATTTCCAAAACTGGAATCCTCCAAAAAAGTCATCCTTGGAAAGCTGACAACCTGGGTTGTGATCTGAGTAATGCATGACAAGGTGAACTGCCATTACCTGCCCCAGCTACTGCCTATTAGCAGTTTGTAATCATGAAAATGCAAGTAGATGAATAGGTACAACTTTGGTGGGAAGGGAACAACATTCTATGCACCTCAGCATATAGTCATGCTGACCACATGACCATGGAAGTGTATTCAGACAATGTTGGCTCCCTTGGCTAAGAAAAGGAGATGAGTAACCTCTCCTAGAATCAGGCACAAGTGGACAGGGAAAACTTGTACTTTAGACTCTATGGAGATTCTCAGTCATCCAGATCATGGTTGTCCCAAAGGTGCTTTTTCAAGAGACAACAGAACTTTCTGGGTTTTTTTTTCAAATGTTTTGCTTCTCATCCAAGAAACCTCTTCAGAGCTGAAGTAGCCCCTTGGATGAGAAACGAAATGTCTTCCAAAAAAAACCCCAGCAAATCCAATTGGTTCTTGAAAAAGCACATTTGGGACTGTCTTTTATAGATAAGTGAAGAATTACATTCTACATTCTGATTTAGTTTTTTAAAAGTGGCTTAGATTAGAATACATGAAGATACAACCATATCTTTTGTCTACAACTTTTGAACACAATGGCTTCCAGAGGTGTTTGAAAGCATCACAAACGCTGTGGTGATGAAAGCTCTGCCCCTTTTGTGCATGTGTCACAATATCACTTGCATGTACAAAAGAGGTGGAGTTGCCTCCTGAGAACGTCACATTGTTTTCAGCTTTTCCTCCTAGCCATAGCCTCTGGCTGCTGCATAATACCAGGAGATGAATTTGAAGAAGTGCACAGCATTAAATGACTTTTTTATTTTATTAATAAATGAAAGTATTAAATTATTATTTACATAATTAATCATAGTATAGGAGTAATAATGTATACTGAGTGCTTTTGTACTGGAAGCAAATTCCTTGTGTATCTAATCACACTTGGCCAAATAAACTATTCTATTCAATTCAATTCATCTGAATGACTTTTCTTGGACAGAAACTGTTTAAGCTCACAAAGAAAATTCAATTGATTGCTTCACTTGAAGTTTACTACAGAATTGAATCCTTAAGAAGTCAGTATCAGGCTACAGCCAACGGACTATTTTGCAATGCATGTTTTCCCATTGCTGCAAAAAAGCAGACCTCATTGAATCAGAATCACAATGCAACTTTCTCCAATTTCTCATGAGTTAATTGGTTTCTCCACTTTCTGAATACCCACTTTGTATGCTAATTTTATCAGCATGTTACATTAAACTAATGAATCTTGGATAATTGTAAGATCTTCAGATTAAATCTACTCTGCTGTAGAATGCAACTTCATCTATCACAGCAATGAATCACAGACAAGGAAAGTCCCAACCACCTAAATTGAATCTTCCCCATGTGTAATCTCTGTTGCTGCAAATACACATGCTAAATTAGAACACATTGAAATGCGAGCAAATTCATGTATTACAATCCAGTTGGTCCTATGTGAATCATTACTGCAATTTCTATGACCCATAGCTTTTCCAGATGTATAGTTCCCTTGTGCATGGAATGCACAGTCATTATTGACTCAGATGCTCCAGGAGCTGATATTGAAAGACCTATCCTAGTTAGGACTTAAACTGGAAAAAAAAGAATCTGCATTACAGTTGTTTGTTCCTCTCTACTTATGTTAAATGAACTGAGTATCAGAAGCAGCTGTCAGTTATGATAAAATAGATTAAAAGAATTTCCTAATCATGTGCTCCTTTTTTTTTTAATCTCTCAGTGCCTGCCCACACCAATTTAGATCATTCCAGAAGTAATGTCTGGGTCCTTAACCAGCAACTTTTTGTTTAGCATCCTTTGCCTGCCCCCTCTGCATCCATTTGAGGATGTAACTTCTCTATCTTTAAAAGATATCTGATTGAAGAAAATTAATGTATAATTGTGGGATATGGTACCTGAGATCTTAGCAGGTAAGAAATTTACAAGTAGTAAATCAGAATAAAACAAGCAATTGAAGAGTCCATAATATTTCCATGCTAACTAAGTTTTAACATGCTATGATGATTGTCTGCAAATATCATATTTGCACTGTTGATTGGGATGACAGGATGACAAAAGAAGGATGACAAAAGAAGCTATTTTAAATATATACATTTTTAAAGAAAGTTCTTAGTGTAAACTGGTCAATTCTAACATGGTTGCTCCAAAAAGAACTGAATGTACAAAATTATAATAGGTAACAAATTCAGCATTGTTTTGTTTAATTTATAAAGGGTATGAATAAAATTCTGAATTAATAAAGTGTTGATTTGGGATGTCAAAGTAATAAGTTTCAGATGAGGCATTTTACATAAAGAACCCAAGTTTCTTATCTACAATTTCAAAGTCTGAAATGGAAAGACTCAATATCCTATATAAACTTTCACATATATTGTCACAAAATTTTATTTACGCTTACACAAAAATAAATCTTTTCTATCTTATCATCCAATAATGTAATGATAGTAGTAGGAGCATCATGTAGAAAGTAACCAACTAGGTTAAAATTTAGTAAAGCTATGTGACATCACATAAAATTATTTCAGTCAACTAATATGATCCATAAAGCCTCATAAACAACATCTTTAGTTTTATAATTTAAACTAAAATTCTGCATCAACATTTCTGTCTTGGTAACATATGGAAGTATCCAGATCTCATGACCATTAGAGTTTAGTATTATAATAGTTATGGAATTATATTGCTGAATATATTAAATTGTCTATTATGTTCATTTATTCCACTCAAAGAGAAGTGTTACAGTTCAACAGAATTTTAAAATAGTGGCTTAAAAATAATAATTGGGTGATTTCACAATCTTTGCTAATTCTGGACAAACTTTGTTGGTCAGTTTCTGTCTGGCCATCAATTTCTTTTGTAATGTAAAAAAATGTATAGTTTGCCACAAATCCTCAAAAGCCATTCATGAGCAGAATACAGGAACTGTCAAACAGCTGGAAGTTCAAGAATTTTAACCAAGCTTAAGGCTATAATGTAGCCTGTATGAGCATAAGGTTCACTGATCCTACTTTTTTAAGCAATTTTAATTTGAAAAATTGTTTCTTACCTGTTTTTCAAATTTTAAGACTATATGGACCATCAAGTTTTTTATAGCACCTAGTGAATATCCTTTCTCCAATCCTTAACAAAAGATGTTTTAAATACAAGCTTACAGACTTAATTTAAAAAAAAATAAACAACAAAAGAGTATATTAGAACTTAGAACTTTGATTTTGGAAAGTTGCAAATGGACTCAAGAACCAGATGGGACTGAAATAAAATTCTTCCTGTGATAAAATGCTGTTGCTTTAAATTCTTAGCAAAAGAAATCTATGATACAGTAGGACTTTGAAGATTGAATACTAGTGCAAATTAGGAAGAACTAAAGATTACAATTAAAACAGAACACTTAAATTTGATTTACTAATACAGAATGGAGCAAAACACTCCAAAAACACAGCAATACATATTGGATGTATTGAAGGATATTTTTGAACAAAGGTCACAGGAGTTAATTTTTAAAAAATGTCTGCCCTTATAGATGGACTGTCTTTAAAAGATATTATGAAATAGGAACAAGTTTTAATGAACAAAAATGAGATTGATTTGAAGTAGATTTAAAATAACTGACTATAAGAACAATACAGAAAAAATGCCTCCCTGGATATACAAAAGAAACCACCTGATATCTTAATAATTAAAAGGGATATACAAATAACTAACCAAAAGATGATTTCTTCGCTCTGTATTGTTCTCTCTGCTGCAGAAAATTATAGCATCATAAGAAACAGGTTTCCATAGTTTGTCAACATATGTTCTCAGTGTTTATTTTCCACCAGTAGAATTGTTTCCCTCCCAATTAGACTTGCATCAACATAATGTATTTATCCAAAGAGTGCAACTTTTTTTTAATCAGGTTTTTAAAGCCAAGTTTCAGTTGGTTTATATATTCAGTTGGGATGGCTGAAAGGGGGTGTATAATGATTTGACATTGACAGTCAAATTTAACTGCATTTTATAATGATGGGGATTGCTGTATAGTGCTGATCACAGTGGGATCATTCTGTGATGAAGAGTAGAAGTTAAGAAATTGTACAAATAATTAAATAAAATACTACACTGGAAAGATAATAGCTTTTTATAATTTGCACTTTCACCAAGTAAGGCAATGAACATATTGAGTAAATTATTCTGGGCATGTCCCAAATAAGTTTCTTTCCTGCTGCTGAAAGGTCATGACAACTGGTCATATTTAAAATAACAAGAAACAATAGCTACTACTGCAGAAAAATACTAACAAAACTAAACTTGATCTTGTGTCCTTTCCAAAATGTGTTTTGAATCATTCTATAGATTTTCTAAACCGGGTGCTCCCATTTTGATGCCATGTTTTTCTTCCTCACTTTTTAATGGCATACAGATTAAGCAAATTTTAATTACTTGCAATGGAGAACAACAGAAAGAAAATAAGGAATCAATGGTGGACTGACCTAATCCTCAGACGAGCTGGGCACCCGCAACTCCCACTGAATAACGAGTATTTGTGGGTACTCAGCACTTCTTAGAATCAGAAATATTAGCATTTCCTGGAGGAGAAGAAAAAGAAGTGGGAAATCAAAGTGAAACAAATGTTGAATATTTTACATAAAGGCTAACAATGCACAATTAAAATAAGGAATATTATTTGTTGTCACACCAGAATTTTTGTAGACCCCCCACTCCAGTAAGCCAGTGAATACTATGTTCATCTCCCATGAGACTCATTAGTGAAACACTTGTAAATGAAATGACTCGCCCATTCCTCCACGTATATAGATCTGTTAAAACATCACACAATATAATCATATAATCCACATATCTTCATTATTACTATATATAACTTATTTGCATGTGTTGAATAATCTCTAAATTGAGAAACAGACTGAATAACCATGTACAAACATATAAGTTGGTTAATGGTTAATTATTATTATTATAGGTCAGATAATTGCTTCTTCAGCACCCAGCAATTGATGTTTTTATGCTGATGTATAAAAAGCATAAGAGCATTATAATAAATTCATAAGAGCAGCTTGTGCAATTTTGACTAATTGCTACAGTGAGAATTTGGTGTAAAAATGTCTCTTCAGTTTAGGCAGTGGTCTCAGAAGGAAATTCCAGTTGCTACAGTAGTATTTCCTGCCTGACTTGACCAAACTACAAAATAAAATTTAGAACTCTCTTTTCAGTTACAAGTTTTGATATTGGGATTTCTCTGAATTCCTTTGGTTCCTTTGGTTCTCACCAAAGAGAACCAAAGGGTTTGTTAAATTTTCTCTATTCCATATGTATGTAAAAGGTTGGAGTGTTACAGTATATACACTATCCTTTATTCTTCTGGAGTATACATCAAATAAATTAAATAAATTTAAAAAGCTAAGTAACTTAAAAGCCAAAATGAAAGGTAGCTGGCTATGACTATTAATACTAAAATGCCCATTAGAATAACATGCTTTTAATGGCTTTACAAAAAATCATTAGCTTGCTGGACAAACCAACACCGATAATAGGATAAACTATTCTGTAATATTGGGGCCACCACTAAGAGGAACTATCTTCAGTGAAGTTGCCCTTTACCTTCAGTTGGGATGCAGAATTATTTCATTCATGACAAATGCATGAGGAATGATTAGTTTCTAGTCAACAGAGACAATCCTAGTAGTGTGTAAAATCTAAGCCATTAGGCTATACAGCTTAAAAGAAGCAATTAGAATGGGATCCAGAAACCTATTGGAATAATTAGTGCAGCAGTTGAAATATTTGTTCTTTTTTTTTGTTTTGTTAAAGCAATTCACCTTTTCTAAATGATAACTTGCTGCATTTTGAACAAACTGAGTTTCTGCAAAAACTTTTTCTTGATTTCTTTTAATTCATTTTTTAGAGTTCTTTGCCAATCTAATCATCTACAATCAAGACAGTCTTGGTTCTGTACCAGGTCTGAACTCTGAGTAGAATTATTTTTGCCACACAAAAATAATTTGGTTGTGTTCTATTCTGGCATCTCTCCCTCAAATTTATAATTCAAGACATAATCATTCTCCTGTTCAACTAGCAAAATTGTCATGCATTTTAAAAATTATAATGTATTTGCCATTTTTGCCATATATGCCATTTTTCAAGGCATTTGCTAAATAGAAATGGCCCTTTCTTAAGACCTGGACCTATATACAATCATACATGATATAAAGTATCAAAACACTTGAACACGGTTGACAACACAAGTGTGGTTTTGATAAGCAATAGTCTTAGGCCAGTGGATATTAGGACAGAAGCCTGAATCTTTATAAGTAAATAGGGAAATGCTTGTTACAACCACGGCATATTTCACATTCATGAGGGAAAACGTCCCCCCACCCATCAGCTGAAGATAAAGAAATTTATCTTGTATATTATCTAATAGGCCTTCCAGAATGAAAGACCACAGGAGGTAAGGCTAACAAAATTAATATGCAAAGAATTTCAACACTAGGGGCCTATAATTTTCTTGTAAATGGTTTCACTTTAAGGATGAAACAACACAGGACAATACCAATTTCTTTCTGGCTTTTTTTGTCTTTTTGGGGGGGAGGACAGTAGATAGATGGGGCTTTAAAAAAATTAGCACATGACAGCAGGTGGGACAAAACTAGACAAGTGGATATTCAAAGTAGGAAGGCTGCAAATTTGATTTGCTTAGCATTTTGTTAACTGATTTGAATTCATTGATATGTTAAAAACAATGTGGGTAGGTATATTTAATTAAAACAAGATTGGCTATCATTCAGACTAGAAGTAAACATTTAGTCTACTTAAAAATCATCAAAATGCATGGAGAGAAGATTTCAGAATGTAAGCATGCCAACAATATTTCTGAAGACAGACAGACTTTAGAACATAAGTACAAGGACAATAATTTGGGGGTTTTAATGTTATAGATCATAAATTATGTTGCAATTTATTAAGTTACATCTCTTTCCTAACACTTAAACCAAACCCATTACTGACTGTTAGTTATTACCTCCATTCTGTGTCAACTTCCTGCCCACCCCTACTTCAAAAAAGGGGTGAGGAGAGGAATATGCTTATAACTCAAAGATATAATAAATTTCTAAAAGAAACAAAATTTAAATCATATGTAATGGAAGCTAAATTCACTTTTGCCTAGCTTTATCTAATAGTTTTTGGTATCTTTTGATTCATCCTTCATCACTATTTTGCAATCAGTCAAAAAGAGATACACGGTGTTGTCTTGAAGTAAAGAACTCAATATGATTAGATTTCAAAAATATATTCCAGCACCCCAGGAAGTAGTTCAATGCAGTGTTAGTCCTATCAATTTTAAAAAAGGTTAGTGTCAGGCAGCCTTTGAGATGAACAAATCAGTTCAGTATAATTTGAAATTTTAAAATCAAGACTTTGAAATGAAGGCGAGAAACTATTAGGTGGCAGATCTTGGTCAGATTTTCTTATAATTTGACATTTGGATGTGTTCTGAGTTGATCTACTTTGGCAAGAAGACAAATGAGATAAAACATTTTTGTTGTTTAAGGGAAGTTTTTATGCTACATCATTAACAATTGCTTGGAGTTAAGAGTCACAGGAAAAGTTGGCTGCAAAACTATACTTTTAAAGAGGCTCTTCTGGAGAGTCTTTTGTTAGAGAAAGGTTTTCTTTCTTTGTTACTCTGGGATGTATTCCCTGACAGAGAACTCCATTAGATACCATTTTGAAAAATACTGATAAAAATATTTTTATCCTTTCTAGTTATATTACTCTTTAAAAGTATATTTTTTAAATAAATAGTTAAGCCTCTTTAAAAGTATAGTTTTTAAATAAATAAATATAATAAACATTCACACATTTAAAAAATGTGAAGAAACAGTGCACTGTGGCAGTTAAGGCATTGGATTAGGAGCCTGGATATGGGTTCTGTCCTTAATTTACAGTAAGTACAGAAACTGGCTGAGCGACCCTGAGCCAGTTATTTATTCCTAGGCCTTAGACCAGAAAATAATACTAAAAATAATCTCTTGACCTAGCTGCAGTAAACCAGTATGGTAAGCAAAGCATCTTTGTCCTATAGAGGATTTATTCAGACCAATAATATTAAATTGATATGAGTATCTAAAAAAGAGAAATAAATCAATTTGAAGGCTACAAGAGAAGATGAAGACAAACAATATTTCTGCATGGTTAAAATTCATAAAGAAGTCAATCTTCAAATAATTCTTCTACATTGTACATAATTCCATATATATGGGAAAAATTGCATTTGAGCAACTTATTGATTGATTGCATATACTGTTGATTGATTGAATGTAAGGATTTTATTAGGTTTAAACATTTGAAAAATGTTTTATATAAAAAGTATATCATATTTAAGGTATTTGATTCTTTTGCCAACATGTAAAGATGGAAAGAGTTGCACTGATTTTCCATTGCATGATGTCATTATATTATTCTCAACTAACTATCTTTGTAGCTAAGGCTGATGGGAGTATCTGTTAAGGCTTCCACACAAACTGGAATTCTTAGTACCACATGCTTCTGGATTGTGGGGAAGCTTTCACCGTAAAGTATGCAAAAGGACTATGTGTCACTCAAGTGGCATGACTGAGGGAAAAGCTAAATAATGTAACTTTATGGTTTAACTTTATAATGTCTGAAAAGAACATTATGAAATTATAAAGGACATTATGTTTAAAACTGGCCCAAATCAAGAAAAAATGCAACTGCATGCAATTGGTATTATTATCAAACAAAATCTGAACTAAACCAAAAATCATTTTGTTCATTCTACATTTTATGGCAAACTTTTCAGAATTGTGAATTGCACCATTTTTGCATTTGAGGATAGCAAGTGATCAAATTCTACAAATAAGTTTATGCAACGACCCATTAAATGTTCTGTTTACAAAATGTATCTGTCTACCAGTCACAGAAAAACAGTATCAACAAACTCTGAGGAAAAACTTACTTCCTTACTGACACAATCTTTTAAGTGGATTAGTAAGTAATCTAATGAATCATTCAGATGTAAAAGATTCTGCAAAGAGTCTTTGCTTTCATGACAATTCAAATAAAGTACTCTTCAAGATGTTTTGTTAAAGCATTTTGTACATAACATCTAACTAGCAAAATAGCTGAGTATTCTGCATGATTTGGCAGGCAGAAACCATTTACATCAAACAACAGGTTGACCATGTCTCTGTGGAGGTGCCCATTAAGTACTTTGTCCTATCACCCCAGAATGACATACTTCTCTAAAGTGACGCACTTCATCAAGGCAGATCAACCATAACCTTCAGAAGCCTACTAAACAACATAATGTCATTTCTTCAATTTAGAAAAGCTATATAAATGTATATGAACTATGTAAATTGTCATTTCTGTATAGTCTCTCTGATATAAATGGTTTTGCAATATGCATATTTCTAACCTAAAGCCAAGATAGTCAAATGACCAATTATAATTTCTTTGAATTTCTCTTCTGCTAACTTTTTATAGTAACAACTTGAGGTAGTCAGAGTGGTTCTGATCCAATTCAAGAAAGGGATACAATTTGAACTGTGGATTTTGAATCAATTCATCAAAGCAAGTGCATTTGATTTTGCAAATCAATTTGAAAAGAGAGCTTTCACAAATCTGCATCTTCAGAACCATTAAATCAGTTCAAAGTGATCTCAAAGGTGCTTTTTTTCAAAAGGCAACTGGACTTTCTTTGTTTTTCCTTGAAGACATTTTGCTTTTCATCATCCAAGAAGCTTTTGCAAGTTCTCAAGTCA
>JANHFJ010005861.1:432054-443510 GCA_032468195.1 Cerberus rynchops
TGAACTGTTTTCATGACAATATTCTTGGCCATGTTCATTATCCACATTTGTATACTCTTCTAAAGTTTTGCATGTTTTTTGTAAAAATAGGTAACTTCTTTTTTTGCTTGGTTTAAAAGTAGCTTGCAAGTGCCTTCATAAAATGGCCACAATAGGAAAGTTTGCCTACTCATAAAATGACTGCTATGGTAGCTATAGTTTACTCCAAAATTTCTATTTAGTAAAATTTATTATTTTTTTAATCTAAGTTAATTAAATTAAATTTATTGAAAATTCTCCCTTCCCTGTTCTCCTGTATCGCTTTCTACTGCTTCACATTTCATCAGTTTCTTTGCCCTCTAGGTAGCACACCTGCAAAACTCCTTTGAGAGACAACCAGCTGCCATTTTTTATTTTCTATGAAAGTTTATGGAATCTATACCCCAAAGACATGGATAAAAGTAAAGATGATCCTATAGGCTGGCACTCTGTTTTGCAGTATGCCACTTTCTCTTGGAAAAAAAAAGAGTCTCAAAAGAATTTAAACATTTGGGACAGGAATTCTGGCAGGTACCAAGGGAAGATTTGTGGGCACACTGATTCCAAGGAGAGCACATTACTACCTCTTGCAGAAAAGCACTAGTAATGATCTTCTATAATGATATTGACCTCACTCATGAGGCTTGTGTGATTTTGTACGGCACTGTCTCAATGAATTTTCTGTTGGCATACTGGCATGTAATACTGAACCATAAATTATTAATGTCCCTGGAAACTGAGATAGTTAAGCCTGTGGATCACTGAAGCTCTATGAGGAAATATTTTAGCAAAAGGTAAATGGGGGTAAATACTTGGCTATATTCTACTCTTCAGAATCCAGATGTATTTAGGTTGCTGTAAAGTTATTCTGTCCATTTATGAATTAATAATTACATTTTTGGGGTCAAATTTTGTTTTATTTTATCCAGAAGTTAAAATAGAAACTCCCCACTCCAAAAAAGAACCAAAACCAAGAAGAAAAATGAAAGAAATGTGTGTTGAAGAAAAAAAAATACACATATATTGTCCTCTATTCAGAGATGAAATTCAACAGGTTCTAGCAGGTTCGCTAGAACCAGTAGTAAATTTTCTAAGCAGTTCGGAGAACCGGTTGTTAGAAGAAATCTCCTTTTGTTTTTTTCCACTTTACAGGGTTAATCCTGTCAGGAAGGCAAGAAAAAAATATGGTGTTGTTTCTAGCCCAAACTTTATTGCCCTGCTTACAGAAACTGCTCACCCAGTCACATGACCCCCCCACCATGCCCACAGAACCTGTAGTAAAAAAAATTGAATTCCACCACTGCCTCTATTTGAATACTGGTAAATATATTTCAATGCTAATAGTTTCCCACCTTCTACAATTCTATTTACCCAAAAATTTGACCTACTATTTATTGTAAAAAAAAGTTAACAGGTAAGTCCACTAGCAAAACTAAACTTCAAAGCCCTCAGTTAAGAAATGTATTATTGTCATTAACTCACAGAAAATCCACAATGGCTTCAGATCCACCATTACCCACTGCAGTTATTGTCTCTGGTCCATCCAGGATCAAATATCCTTGGCTAATTCTTAATAATAAAACTTTTTCCTTACAATTATAGCTAGTATTAGTCTATAATAATATTGAATTAATAATGACATTTAAACAATATAGTTAATTTATTGGCTGCCCTTCTAACAAAACTTTCCCAGTATGGGCTACTATTTGAAAAGATACATGTATGCAATTTTAGTATGGTACATTGCATGCCTATTTTGTAGACTTACGGATTTCTTTTTTAGAAACAAAAAAAAAAAATTAAACCAAATCTTAACTGAAGTTTAGTATCAGAATCAGGAAGCAGATGAAATTAATTAAGGAATTGTATCTAGACGTTTTACAGTTTCAGAAACAGACTGATAAAGTCTTCATTTGCTAATAGTAAGTCAGTTATCTCTATTTGTCCATTCACACATTTAAAATTATTAGCCGGTTATAATTCATTCTGATTCTCCATTTCATATTCCCTGCTCAGCTTGGCAAATAGACAAAAATGGATCTAAATATACTTCGGCAAATTACATGGTCAGTTTTAAGATTACCATCCATAACTGTTCAAAAATGCATAGGTTCTGAGAATGACAGTCTAATCATTCAAGAAGATTTTATAGACTGGTAATTCTAGAAAGTTGAAGATTGACAAAAACACATGTTAGCTATGTTTTATTACTAAGAGAATATGAAATATATCTGTATTTATGAAAGTATAAATGTGTATAATATAATCAGTAAATACAAATAAGTTACATATCTCTATATCAATATTTTCAAAATATACCAGTGAAATTATGTATTAATTTATAGTTTAAAACTAAAATATTACATCAGAATTTAAATTATGCTGGAATAAAAACTGCTGACAGCAACAATAATCTGATTTACATTAGGTCAGAAGTAAGACCCACTGAACCAGTGGAATTAACCCTTCTTAGGTGTGCACAGAATTGCAAGCTCAGTGGTCAGAGTGTTCACAGTGTGACCATTATTATGAGACAACCCAGGAACAAAACACAGCACACAGAGACTTAGACATTTAACAGTGGTTTTATACAAGACATATACAGTAATATACATGGTAGGCAAATACCTGATAAGCAATCAATCTTCATAACTCTACATGGAGAACTCTACAATGAATACCTGGCATAAGGAAAGAGAATACGCCCTCTAATGGCTGCTATATATAAACACCTCTTAAAGTGGTAAAACTTCTGTGGACCCCTTCTTAGTTTAAAACAGGCAATACCAATGCTGATTCATCTTCATTGCATCAACCTTACATTGCATCAGCTTTACACTGCATCAGCTTTACAACTGGTCAGCTCTTAAATCTCAATATTTTAACATCAGTCATTTAAATACAGATTATCTGATAATTATTGCTAATCTCTATTGAAATTGAAGAGGGTGCTGCCAATCACAATCAATTTTTCCTACAATTCTAATAATACGATCATTGGATGGACAATTGTAATAGTTTTTGGTATGTGGATTTTGTTTCCACAACAAAGTTTATGCACTGAGGACATCAGTTTACCTCAGAGTGAGCACAGGCCACTGACCATTTCACAAGAACAAGAATTCATAATATCATATTCTACCAGGCCCAACCCACTAGAAAGGCAACATCAAAATACAATTCATTGTAGGTGAATTGGATGGATTAATTCAAATAGTAATGTCAAATTCATGTTGTTCTTCATTTGTTCTGGGCATTCCAATGGTTCATTCCAATAACCAATTAATTCCAATTGGTTATTGAATCCAGTAGGCAGACTACTCCCTGCCCTGCAATCACTGGCATTCACCACCATTTTTCTTTCAAAGTTCACCAATAAAATTGGGAATTGTGAATTACAATTGATGGAACAATCAAACAATGGATGTTTTAACTGATAGTGGACAGTAAGAGAAGACAATCCCGTCTTTCTCTTTAACCAAGTGAAACCAGACTGAAAGGAGATGAAAAATGGCAGAACTGTGATGTTTTTCTTTTATTTTCTCTTCCCAGTCTTCAACCCGTTGAAAAGAGGAATCTGTCAACCCTGGTCAATGTGGCAAAACAGAAGATCAGGACCCCTTTAGGAACAAAGTGGCAAAATAACTGAGGTCTGGAAAAGAATTTCATTTCATTTGGAAATCCAGACACTTAAGGCTGCAGCCCACGAAAACTCTGAGTTAAGGACATGATTGGCGGACTAATTATTAAAATGGTTTTAATTGCGATGGTGGGGTAACATCCCCAGAATGCTTTGGAGGACTGTCCAGTTTCAGTTATATAGAACGATTCTGTCCTTCAAGAGAGGTCAATAACTAGAGATGGGGTGGGGATTACTGAAGATGCAGCTGAGCTTCATTGCCATTGCTGCTCACTGTCTAAACTACCCATGGAAGGCAGGAGCTTGCCCTTCCAGAATGATTGATCTATGTGTATTTCATTCACTCCTAGCAGATTGTCTTTGCACGCTCTTAAGATAAGGACATAAATGAAAACTTCTGTAGCTGAACTATTTATTAATTATTATTTGTTCTCTCTCTCTCTCTCTCTCTCTCTCTGTCACACACACACACACCTATTTATCTGTCATATGAATTAGGCGGAAGAAAGATTACTGTGACAGAGTTTGATTACCTAATTCAGGACTACTTTTGTCTTAAAAATATAACCTAGTAATCTGCTTGACTACAGCTAAAATATTAAATAATTAGCTGTCACAGTTGTGAATATCATTTAAGTTTTGCAAGTATAATTTATTATTAAGCAAATGCATATCATGTTTTTTTCAACAGTTTTCTTGCTACATGTAGACTGGATTTGGCATTTTTGGCCACCTTTTAAGTCTTTCCCAAAGACCTGCAATAGGCAGGTATTATTTGATGATGTTAAAAGTCTCATTGCAAGATGTTAGGTGTTCCAAGTAAGGCTGCAACTCCCTGGCAGTGCCAATTCCATCCATGCATTAGTGTCTCCTCTGGTTTAACTTTATTTCTTAGTTATAATAATGTCTTTGTCACTTATTTGTTTTTATTGATACTCTTAATGTGTTATTATTTAAGTTGCCCTACCATCATAAGTATAAAAAAGCCTACAAACTGTTTGCATGACATTTGAGCTGAGTTCATGGATCTCAGAATGTTTCTTGAAAACTGGAACTTTGGTTTTCCATAGTTGTGATATGTTATAAGCAAATATCTATGTTACTTTAACCATAGTATAAAAATGGGTATATGTAGTACTATGAAAATAGTAAAATAGTAAATTATTTGCAGCTCCTGTATCATGGTTGCAAAATTTAAATGACCAGTACTTGGCAGGAAAGATACAAAAAAAATATGTTAACTGCCATTCTGTGGTCATCCAGATTGTTGTAGCTCCTTTGTGCTAATCCATCCTATATTTATCTGGCAAATTTGCAGCTACTTTGTAATCTTTAATAAAGACCCTCAATATGGATTCCCCCCACCCCCACAGTTAACAGAACTTCTGCTGTTGAATATGAAAACCAGTGGGACCGTTTTATTTACAACTTACATGAACTTTGCTTGAAAGTAAGGCGTGAATTGATGGAGGGAAGACTAGAAAGAAGAAGTAAATCTTGAGAACTGGGTAAAGAGAAGGAAGGCTAGAGAGACAATTTAAATCAACCAACATTTTCAATCTAGAAGCAACATTGACTGGTCTATTGGATGTAATATTTTCCTAAATCTTAATTAAGATCTCTTAATTAAAGCAAAGATTTGCTACATTGTTAACCTCTGTTTTCTCTTTTCAGGCAACAGGTGATTGAACCCTCCTCTGTTCAGAGAAAAATTCAAAAGCAAAAAGCCTGTGTATACAAACTTGATATGTGCTAATGATCATAATATGTATAAAATATAAGAAGTTGCATTTTAAACAGTTAATCTGATCTTTGCTGTGAAAACTCATGAAGATATATACTGGAGAATATGCCTGAAGCATCTGCAGTGTTTCTTTAAAATATTTTACATTAATTCTATTAGATCCTTTCTGTTTTCTAATAACCTGCTGTTGTCTTTTACAACAGGATACTAGATTGAGTAAAGATTGTATGTTTCTTTGGTATCTGCTTCTACTTGGAAGACTGAAGAGAGAGAAAAGAAAGAGACAAAAGCATCAGTTGTTCTGGGCTATCATTGTGTTCTCATTCTTTTAGTAAGTTCACACAATAATATTTGAATAAAACCGGAACAAATTCTACTTGAGAACTGCATGGAACTAATGAGGAACAAAGGGACCATGTTATACTCTTTGCTGTCTGAACAATGGCCTTGTTACTGTTTGATCTTTTATTTTATTTTGTTGATTTCCTTCTTTGCCCAACGAAGCAAGTTATACTATAGTTCAATGTTCTGTTCATTGCTTCAACCCTGACAACCTTTTCTGCAGATTTAAACAGTTAATAAAGGAATCACCATTTGTCTTCCACATACTGGACTTTACTAATATTTATCTTAGAAACAATGAAACCTTTTTTTTGTGTAGATGCATGAATTGCTTTGAGGTATGTACACAATGTTTTGTGTGTCATTGAAAATTCTAATCTCAGGTCAAGTTTGCTACAGGTTTTTGTATTTTTTTAAACTTTGATTTGACTCCTGATTACTAATAATGAGTTTTCTTTTAAATTAACATTGATAGGTGGTTTCACTTTTAAAAGTTTATGAAATAAAAATAGAGAATTTCCTGAAACAAATATATAAATGTATATGATTGGTAAAATGCTGTTTAAAGTCAGTTGCTATTGTGTTTGAAAGATTCTGAATTTCAATTCTTTTCTTTTTTTAATAACTAAGAAAATTAATAGTAGCTTTAACATCTTTAAAATGCTGGCTGTCCCTTAAATCATTAATCACATTTCCAATCAAAATGTGTTTCCTTTGTTACACTGGTATCTTGCCTTTTGAGACTATGATCTCCTCAGCAACTTTATGAAAGATTAGGCTATCATCAGTCAGTGAACTTGTACAGCTGATTATGGATTAGACTAAGTGTGTGTGTATCAACAGCTACACCTACACCTACCTTCCCAGTCTTGCTATGCTGCCTCTTTATGGTGATCTATTGGGAGATGTTCCTTAGATGGAGGATGAAGGATGCCAAAGTATAAAATATAGGATTGTATTTTACTAAGATGTAATTGACAACGAGATGTTCCTCAACTGATGGCACTTAACATGCGACTCAGAAAGAGTTCAGAATCTTTCAGAATGTTAATGGAGTTTATGATATGGATAAATAAAATGATCAGGATATTCAGTTGCTGATATTGCCATACAGGAAAATAATTCTAAAGCTGCAAAGAAAGAAGGACATCAGGGACATGGATTATAAGAAGCATGAACATGAGAAAGCTCAATGTAGTAAAAAATAATGTGAATTGTTCATGTTGATACTTTATGTTTAATCTGAAATCAACAAAAATGCCAAACTTGGGAAAGAAGAAAATGTAATTGGACTACATGGCCTAGGAAACAAAAATGAAGAACAGATCAATTTCTGAAGTCTAATGGATTTTTTTTGCTAATTTTTTTTTGCTTCATGTAACCAAAACAATGTCTATCTATATAGACATTATGAGATAGAATTTACAGAAATCAAATTGATCATACTATTGATGCAAGGATGTGGAAAATCCCATCTATAACAGCAAAAATATGATGTAGAGTTAACTGTAGAACAAATCACAACCTGCTCATTTGCAAATACATAGTTTAAGCTAAAGCAGAAGATCAAGGTTCATCAACTTTTAGGATGTGATCTTGATCTTATATCTACCACTTTCAAGCAGAACAATTAGGAATTGTTTTGAGGACTTGAACTTCATGAATAGGGAATCATTTTGGAATGAAATAATAGTTCTCCTGAATGAATGTGAAAGCCAAAGCTAAGAAACAGAAGAAAGCTAGATGTCAAAACTAAGAGTGGAAATTGGAAGGAGAAAGTGGAAGTCCCTGTTAAATAGAGATGAATTAGTTTACCAATTTTGGAAAAGTTATTCTATGCTACATATTTAAATAAAAAATTAACTTCCTACCTTGAGTCTTGCTCTATTTTAACAAGTGACTGCTTTCAGAAAATATGTTCAGTTCATGAGGAAACATAGTTTCTGACAGTACATCTGCAATGACTTGTGTCTGAAACTATTGACATTAAGTGACGAATGCCTATTGATTGTCCTAAGATATATCATCGATTAAAATTTATATTAAGTATTTAAAATAGAGACTTCCAGTAAAGAAGATGAAAAAGAATATGGTATAGGAAAAAATGAGGTCAACAGCTTATTTCCTTATTAGTTAGGTCCTGGAAGGGGCTGCCTCAAACATTATGTACATCTTACTAAGAGGTATAACACCAGTGCTATGCTTTGCAGAGAGCTCCAAAGGGTGGTTTAATTGAATGGACATCTCATGAATATGGATAACTAACTATACATTTTCTAACTAACAAAATATTGCTGCTTAGGTGCTGTGAAAATGCTTTCCTTGATGTGATATTACAACAGATGTGATAGCTAATGGAAAGATCTTTGAATATTGCACAATTATTTAACAACAATTGCACTTTTTATTGCACTTACAAGCATAGAAAGGCCTGAAGCAGAATTATAATATATCAGGATTTCTGATTTATTTTGTAAATAGGATGTGCTCCAGTGGTTTTATATGTTTGAATATATTTCTAAATATACTGAATTCCAAATACAATGACCGTGGATATAGTCATGATTAAATGTACAGTATATAGTAGTATGTAGATATATAGAAGCAATGGAGATTTTTTTATGGACAGAAAATTATAGACGTATGGTGATACCAATAAAGGAGAATATTTGTAGCTCAGGGTTGAAATGAGGGGTCCTTGGTGCTCTTTGAGCTTGCTTGTTTTCTTGCAGACCCAAACTATATAATATCATCAGTGCTAGTAAGGAGTACTGTTAGCTGTTGGTTTATATTCTGGTGGCTTGCTGTCAGTATCACTCCCACCCACACTGACAGGAAAAGTCACCAAAATGTAAACTGACAGCAAACTGCATTTCTTACTAGTCCTGATAGTTTGGGTAATGAAACATCTACAAGAAAATAAGCAAGCTGAGAGAGTGCCAAGGACCTCTCAATATGGTGAATCATATTGGCATAAACTAGTTTTACCTATGCTCCCTTTTCTTTCTTTCTTTTTTAATCTTATGATTGTAATTTATTTGGCTTACTGTTTCTTTATCTTTTCTACAGTATATTCTATTGCTTACTTTGAACTGGACTATTGTGCTGAGTATGTACACACAAATGTACTGTATTCTATTTCTGTGTTTAGTCTTTTATATCTTAGGGCTACTAGACCTGAACTGCTAAAACCCCACAGACTTAGTTTTCTGCACTTCTTTGCTGTCTGGATTTCTATAGCAGTGATCTGGTAGTCTTATTATATCTATAAATAATCATGCAGGATTATAGTCATAGTATTTCTAGTGCTGTGATATCATGTGCTCATTTTGTTAGGAAGCACAGCACTATTAGCTTTGAAATATTTTGTTTGTCCTATGATGTATGATAACAAGCAGGATCTCAAGTAATTTCATTCCCTCAATAATTTTATTATTTTCCTTTCTTCTTTCTTTTCCTTTAGATCTGGGCTGTGGGCTCCATACCTCCTGAGCAGGAATATACATATTGTATGTTTCTAATAACAAGAACATGAAAACAAACTGACCTTCCTGGATCTTGACAATTTTTTTTGCTAAATGTACACACACACACACACACAAACACACACACACACACACACAGAGAGAGAGAGAGAGAGAGAGAGAGAGAGACAGACAGACAGACAGACAGAGACAGAGACAGACAGACAGAAAGAAAGAAAGAAAGAAAGAAAGAGAGAGAGAGAGAGACAGAGAGAGAGAGAGAGAGAGAGAGAGAGAGAAACAGAGACAGACTATTATTCACTGTATGGAAACAAAACATCTACTGTACCAATGTTGTTTCTTCTCAGATGATGCTTGATATATTACTTTCCTTCAAGCTCAGCTTCATGGAAGGTGTCTTCTGCATCACTAGGCATTATTATTACCGAATTTTAGTATATATTTAAACAATTTTATTTAATCCAATTATCAGAGTGATAGATATCTCTTCCCAAGCAGGCACATATAAGACAGAAAGTAAGTACCCATTTGGTAAGGTTTTGTTTTGTTAAGTAAGCTAAGTGTATGTGGATGGTTTGGGAACCGAAGTAGGGATTGACTGAAAACTAACCAAGGAGTAATTTTTTTTTTACATGCATGATTCTTTCATAGCCATATTTGCTCTAGGAATCTAGCAGAGTGACATTTGTACATTGAAAAGTGCAAAGAAGTAAGCCTAAAGCATATATTTAGCCTATGTCTACAAAACTTGCAGAACATTAAATCAGCAGAATGAAAGGCAAGCAAACAGAGGAAACATAAAAATGAGCTGGCTACTTCAAGGCATAGCTACAGTAATTATTTCAATCTTTTGCTTACGGGGTACCAACTGTTTACAATTTACTGGCAAATTGGGTATTGGCAAAGCTGGGTATTCTCATTTTCCCTCCTGGTTCAGGAGTCAAAAACATATGCTACCTTTCATAATGAACTCGCCTAAGATTTGAAGCTATCCATATTCATGTCACCAGAAATGTTTACGCAGGAGCAAAATGCTCAGATATCCATATAAATCAGAAACATCTCAAAGTTTATATTTCCATATGCTTCTTTGGCATTGCAAAGCAGACAAATGTAATTTAATTACAAACAAAAAGAAAAAAAAATGGAAATCATTACTCTTTGAAAACAATGCAAGCCAATGCAAAATTTCAGCATCCTTCAAAGATTTATAACCTATCAATTGATACAAAAGAATATAGAGATATATTGTATATACCTTGCATATCTTCCATCTTCTCTGCATAAATTATACATTCATTATCATAATTATAATCTTATCCGTGGGTTTCCACAACTCTTTTCTTATAAAATGTCGCGGTACAGTAATATTTGCAATTTTTAAAGAAAAAAAACACATTTTGTTTCCTACTTATTTACATTCTGCCAAGATTCTCAACCTGTCCAGAGTCTCTTAATGTATTTCTGTTGGAAAAGCTTCTGTTTTAAGTGATCCTGTTATATACAAGGTTTAGCAGTACTGTATTTGGGTACCGAACAATATTTACTGAATAACGGGTCATTTTTATGTTTGACCCTTTATTAATAATTACCCAATGATTATATGAGTAGGCTCCATAACAATTGAGGTTCCGTTATTATACCCGATAACAATAGAGCTGTTCTTTTAATGTCTATTTCTTGACCTGACCAACCTTGAATGGTGGACAAAAAGGATCAGAAGAAGCACACTTTCCCCATTTTATCTAACAAAACGGGGAAAGTATGCTTCTTCTGATCCTTTTTGTTACCCATCAAGGCAGCCAACAGAGTTTCCGTTGCATGCTCAGATATGAATTCTAACTGAAAAGAATCCCAATAAAAGGACCCATTTGTCTAAAACACTTTGTAGTTTCAGCTCCACTACTCTTCTCAGGTAATAAGTCAGGCATTGAAGAATCATAACATAATGTAAAAGAGATAATAAGATTCTGTCCAATCTCATAAGAAACTGTTTGTGAAGTGAGTAGGCATTGGAAGAGGGAGGGGGGGACTTGAGGTGCACTGTTCCCTAATTTCCAACCTTACATAATCCTGATTCTTTGCATCAGGGGTGTCAAACTCAAGGGCCATGGGCTGGATCCACACCACAGGGTGCTTAGATGAGGCCCATGGGGCCTCCCAGGAAACAGTGAAGGACTGGCCTGTGATGCCTCTGCCAGTGAAAACAGCTTGGGAGGACAGCATG
>JANHFJ010005862.1:60838-71965 GCA_032468195.1 Cerberus rynchops
AGAAGGAAGTAGGGTTTGTTCTCTGTTTATATATGGTGAGCGTGGCTATATATACCTACACCAACACGGAAAGCCCCCATATATAAACTGAGAGCAAACCCCACTCCTTTCTAGCACTCAAGGTGACACATAGTTGTATAATGAAGCATCTGCAATAAAATAATTAAGCTCAGGGACCCTCTACAGTTCAACCCTGAGCTTCAAATCTTCTATTAGAAATGAAACTTGATTTAGGGCTTCCAAACTCCAGTCCTGGTGGTAATCTGGAATAAGATTGTTAGAATCCTGGTCATGCAATTTCTTTTCCAAAGCTGGATTGAAGTGGACTAAGATAAATCCTAAGAAACAGAACAAGTAATAGCTGGTCACATCTAGGCTATCATTTGCCCAAATACGACACATTTGAAACTAGCATCAATGAAAGGTTCAGCATGTTTATTCTCCTTTTTAGAGATCAGTTTGAAGTTCAACTGATAGCAGCACAAGATTCACAGTTAAATCTCTAAGGAAGCCATAGAAATTTGACTAAGTCATGGTTACATTTTCCAAGGATGCTTAGAATTTATACTCTAGAACAGGGGTCTCCAACCTTGGCAACTTTACAACTTGTGGACTTCAACTCCCAGAATTCCTCAGCCAGCGCATGCTCTAGAAGGAACAGTTGGTCAAAAGAGTACATTTGCACCAGCAATGTGGCAAGATAATACATTGAGATTGTAAAACCAGACAGGAGAAGTAGGCAGCTGGTCAGGTTAAAAGAAACAAAAAACTGGATCTTCTGGGCAATGTTGAGACTGGTAAATATAGTCTACCAATATAGTAACTGCTTATGCAGAATGTGGGGTAAGCAGCACTTGTTTTGTTTTTATTATTGTCTTTGGATTTTTGCAAACATAATGTGCACTTTACTTACAGCTTTAAGTTTACCAAGTTTCAATGCAAACAAAGTAACTCTGACTGTACTTATTCTATCTATGAGCACTGCTATCCTGTTCCCTTACTGGGCTTCATTACACTGTAAACAAATGCTTCCATTCTAGTCAGCTACTGTGAGGGTGTGATATGAATAACCTGTCCCCTCCAGTCACAGCCACTTTGTCCAAGGCTGCCTCCCTCATCTGAAGCGATGCCAACTAACAAATCTCTGGAGGTTTGTTTGTTTTACAAATTCACCATGGAAACCCACCATGGGGTTCATTGGTTTCATCTGAGAGTTACGTATCCTTTCTTTTCTTCTTTTAACAAGATGCAATTGACAAGAGTTCTGTTCAGATATCCCTGAGAGGCAGGAAGAATGATTAAATGTTGGAGCATTCGTTTTCTTTTAAACTGCTCTACATTGGGGTACACCAGGCAGAAAAGTACAAGGGGAAGTCAACAGAAGACAAAAGTTATCTCAATGGAAGTCAAACGTCCTCTAAGACTCACCAATAGTAAGCAAAGCAAATGGAGATAGCTTTCCTGGCATAGATGGTGCTGGTAGTGGGATGCAAGGGAATTCAAACATAGGTGAGTAAGATGTATATGGTACACCTGGTTCAGTCAGAATCAGGTAAAATTCAGCAGGTTCTAGTAGGTTTGCTAGAACCGGTAATAAATTTTCTAAGCAGTTCGGAGAACCGGTTGTTAGAAGAAATCTAGTTTTTTTTCCATTTTACACGGTTAATCCTGTAAGGAAGGTAGAAAAAAAAACATTCTGGTGTTGTTTCTAGCCTAATCTTTATTGCCTGCTTACAGAAACGCCCACCCAGTCACATGACATCCTCCAGCCATGCCCACCAAGCCACGCCCACAGAACCAGTAGTAAAAAAAATTGAATTCCACTACTGGTCAGAATGTTAGGTATCACTGGCCAAAGTGGAAGAAGGAATTAAATCTAGAAAGCGATTTTTAAGGTTGGCCTCACTACCAGCAGATTTATGCAGAAATGCCAAAGTGGCAAGAGATATCGAAGTTGTAGTGTGGCAAACCTCATTTCTTTTTACCATGAGGACATTGGGTTTTAGAAAAATGAACAAGCATCCTTGGTTTCTTTTTCTTGTTTATTACTAGTTATAGGCAAGTTTTCTTAGTTTCATTTTCAGAGATGTAAAGCAATGTATGAAGTATTCTGCTAAGGCAGTTAAGAATAATGTCTTCTTTCCCATGCCCTCTTCTCTTTAGCTGTAAATACATAGGAATGTGACAGTGATTTACAGCTACTTGTGCCAATTTATCTAAGTTAACTGTTTCACTATGTGTACTGTAGTTAGCTTAGGTTTGTGGCTATTTAGCAGTAGAATTTCTCTTCAATTTAGTTTCCCTTTAGTTCCCTCCTGACTTATAAAAGAGCAAAAGTGTTAAATTACACTGGTCTATATTCTCTCAGGATGGCAGGACCTGGTCTTGTCTCTCAGCCTCCCTCAAGACATGTCCATTGCTGTCCATCCATTTTATCACGGCCTTCTCAACACACTATCCAAAAGCACTTCAAAGAGTCTTGCCTCTTGGAATCATCAGGCATTCAGCACTTTAAATTGGCTGAAGTCCATTTTAGTTTGCCAGCCATCATTCCCGCCCCCCTTTCTTCAAATCTAGCCAGATCCCCACTCTTCTATGAGAAAGGTTCTTTCTGCCTGTGAGGAAAAATGGTTATTTTCTCTTCTCCCAGACATCCTTTACAGAGAAAAACAGCAGGCTTGTCTGGGAGTTCACATCATAGGACGGCAGGTACTACTTTACAGCTTTTTGCATTATCTTCTGTTTTACCTTTTTTCTTTGGCTCAATACTTGGAAGAGATATTCAAATGTCATGATGTGTCTATACTTACAAAGATCAGAATCGTGCAATTCATGGTATTCACTGTAAAGACTCTATGGAAACAAAACTTAGACTTTGAAGCAGCAGATAAGAGCAGCATTGATGCCTTTGAACTTTGGTTTTCAAGAAAACTTTTGAGAAAATGGACAGCCAAGAAAACAGACTGATGGCTTATCTAACAAATCAAGTCAGAATTCTCAAACAAGATACAAATGACCAGGCTGAAATTCTGATACTTCAGGCCCATTATGCAAAAATCTAGTTCTCTGGAAAAGGCTCTAAAGCTGGGAAAGATTATAAATAATCTTTTAATTGACTCTGTCTCTCAGAATTTCTCTGAAATGCAAGATAGGCAGCAAATAAATTTGATAAATAAATTGATGAAAAAATTAAAACAGAAGAACACTTTTCTATTTTATTTTTGTAGGACAAGTAGTAGCAGAACCTGGGGACAGCCTGGAATTCCTAGTAACCACAGCTGAACTAAGTCCAACCCCTTCCCCCTTTGAATTCCATTGACCCTTATCTAACACCAAGCAGGTGCTAATGTTAGTTGATAATATTCATGTGCACAGACATGAGTAGCAATAAATCAGTTTAATTGGATCTTCCTGTGTGGACCTGATCTTTCCTGCCTGACACTTTTCTATTTTCTTTTTCTTTTTTTACATCTTCTATTTTTCCTTTAGTTTGTATTAATTCTTGTAGTTATAATTTTTTAAAATAAAATTACTATTAAAAAAAAAGAAAAGTACAATGAAGGAGGAACAGCTTCTTTCTTTGTTATCTTGTGCTGATTCTCTGCTGGAAATTCCTATTTCAGATGCTTTTAGGTTTCATGGTAGTAAAGACGTAGACATCCTTGCAAAGACATTTGTGAGACAATCACCGAAATCATCATCAACACCAAGCAGGATCACCCTAATCACACTTGAAGTTGACAATGGTGCAACTATTGACCATGTCTATCTTTCCCTACCACCTGATTAGTCAGTGGCTCAGTTGCACAACCATGGCATTGTCTGCTGCCTCCTCCTCCCTGGGAGTGTTATATGGCCAGATGTCTTTCTTTAAGCTTCTTTATTTCACTTTTTAAAAAACTTGGGAGAAGTTTAGATAAGTGTGGGAGGAGCAACAGAGTCTACCCTCCTGGCAGAGTCCTGAAATTGTACCTTCCCCATTCCTGCTCCGATTGGTGGATATTTTCATTACAGGCTGGTGAAAGGGACGGCCCAAAGCCCAAGGAAGAAAAACAACTAGATATGTATAAAGGATAATAAACTCACAAATCAGGACAATACTATCTGACAGTGAAGCAGAAGCAACAGGAGCAGGAAAGACTTTGGCCACAGGGGCAAGCAAATATTATGCTAACTTTGCTTTGTGCCAATTCTAGGTTGACTGGACATCAGTTCAAGTGAATTGTGGAAAAATGGCGCAGTGACAAACAGAAGCATGATCATCATCTTATGGTATTGTACACCCGTATTGCTGTAGGCAACGCAAGTCAGACTTGAGCCAAATAAATTGGACAACGTCTTCTAGAGTCTAGATGATCTATCAGATCTAGGTGGCAAAATTCCAGACAATTACTAAATGGCAACAAAGAGACAATTTTTCTTTACGGCCATTTAGTGGTCATCTAGATTTTTGCTGCCCTGATCTGATACCCTAAAACATTTGTAGACTCTAATATAAGCAAGCCCAAAAAATTCCCAGATAGATAATATAAGCAAGCCCTCCTCCAAAAAAAATTCCCAGATAGATCTGTACCATGTTTGTATATGCCTCATCAAACCCTCTAAAGTTAATCAGCAAATCTTTGATTTAGTGGTTTCATCTTGTGAAAAGAGTTGTCTTTACGGACATCATTTTTATGGGGGCAAAAACCCCTATCACTTTGGAGAACCAAATAGCATCAACACAATACTTGACCAAATCCTTGAACTGGGGAAACTGTACTTGTAGAGCAGTTTCCCAGCCTTACTGAACCTCTAAATTTAGCTTGAGACACACTTTAGTGTGCTTGCCTTTTCCTGGTTGGAAATTGAGGCTTTAGTGCCATCTGCAGGCAGGATTCTTTCACAACAGGTGCCACTCTCTGACTTCCTATTGAGAATTGCAAACATTCATGCAACATGAAATGTTTCATTAAAGCATAAGGGAAAGAAACTAAATCTTCAGAACTCTCCTCTCCCCACCAGCAATCTCTTTACACATACATGATTTTGATATACACATTTCACTGCATTATACACATTTCACTGCATTTCATACTATGTATGTCTGTGCGTGTGATGAATAAAATTTGATTTGATTTGATTTGATATTTCAGATTGATCCAACAATCACACTGTTTTTCTGCACTAGTTAATCATATGCTGACAACATTGTGATCAGGGTAGGAGCTTGACAAAAAACTGTTTTGTTGCTTGGTCCCTTTCCTCTGGAAATCAGTATCTTGGACCTTTGCAATTTAGTTTCTTCTTCTGAAGAATTTCCAGAAGAATATCTGTGTATTCAAAAACAGGGGAAAAAAGCAAATCAAGAATAGGTTCACACAACTATGCTAAAACCATTTGCTAGTCTCAACTTACAACCACAATTAAGCCCCAAATTTATGTTTCTAAGTGGAACATTTGTTAAGTAAACTTTTATGATATTTCTTGACACAGTTGTTAAGTGAATAACTGCAGGTGTTAAGTTAGTAACACCGTTGTTAAGTGAATCTGGCTTCCCCGTTAACTTTGCTTGTCAGAAGGTCACAAAAGGTGATCACGTGACTCCAGGAACTGCGAATGTCATAAATATGTTTCAGTTGCCAAACATCGGAATTTTGATCACATGATCATGGGGATGATGCAACGGCCATAAAGGTGAAAAAAGAGCATGTCACTTTTTTCAGTGCTGTTGTAAGTTCAAACAGTCACTACATGAAGTGTTGTAATTCGAGGATTACCTGTATTTTATTGTGTTTATACAATAAGAAATCATAAGATGATTTCTGGTAGTTTATTGTATAAGAACAGTGTACAGACTTAATATGACAGAAACACAAATGACAGAAAAGCAGTAAATATAATATTGACCAATTACTCTCCAATTACTCTCTGGCCCTCCAGAACAAGTTTGTCATTAATGGTTTCTGGAAAGCCAAAAGTGAGGATGGCAATCTAAGATCGAGAGGGAAAGTGTTTCCAACATGAGGGCTAGAGAAACATTGCTTGAGAAGCAACCCTTCACTGCATGGGGGACATTAAAAGACAGCAGAAAGTCCTCATTTAGCAAGTTGGGCAAGTCACATTTATGCAGAGGAGGAGGTCCAATTAATATTTCAAGACCAAGCTTTATAGGTCAAGACAATCACTTTCAATTGCACCCAGAAACTTATTAATAATCAATAAAGTAATAGCACTTCTATAATGCTTCACAGTGCTTTACAGCCCTCGGTAAGTGGTTTACAGGCAGGATATTGCCCCCAACTATCTGAGTTCTCATTTTACTGACCTTAGAAGGCTGAGTCAGTCTTGAGCCAGTCAGGATCAAACTCCTGGAGTGGGCACTGAGTTAGCCTGCAGTACTGCATTCTAACCACTGCACCATCACAGCTTCAGCACTTTAATGTAGCTTAAAGTTACATAGGTGTTACATCATTATTGCAGCTTTGATTGACAAATATACAGGCTACCAACTGCAGTTTGCACCCACTGCAATCTCCATATTTTGCACCGTTTGTGATTTCTAGAGAATATCACAGCAAGTTAAATGTCTGGTGAAAGGCCACCTATCCACAGCCTCCACCTGCCTTTTAAGCAGCAGCCCTGAATCTAACAGGACATCTCCCCACTCACAGACCTGCTCTTTAGAGGTGGTACTCTCTCTTCAAGAGTTATTGTTAGTGAAAAAGACCCTTTCTGTATAAACAACAACAACTCTGTTTTGCTTGAGTTCAATTTCAATCTGACGTCATCCCATTCTAGACCCAAACAGTTTCCAGGCATCTGTCCAAGACTTCAATTGTATCTCTGGCTCAACCCAGGATGGTGAGGAATAGCTGAACGTCATCACACTAATACTGGTATTTCATCCCAAACCAACAGATGATCATTTCCAGCAGTTTCATATAGGTATTAAATTGCAGAAGTGAAAGCATTGAACTCTTTGAGATTCCACAAATGAGGTCCTACATGGCTAACCTCTTGTTCTTCCTGCTACTAATTGTTCCCAACCCCTCAGGAAAGAGCAAAACCAGTGAAACGATGTGACTCCACACCCATAGGATGCGATAACTGAAGTTATCAAATGTTGCTGAGAAGTCTAAGAGGACAAGGAGATGTGTGCTCCTCTTATCCAGATTTACTCTTTGTTTTCCTCCACCCCAAACCTATCTTCCATTGCTTCATCCCTTGGAAGACTTCTATAAATTAAAAAGCTCCCTGGGATCAGCAAAGAACAAGAGGCTGTTCAGGGGCGATCTTGTTGAATCCTCCCTATTTCAAATGGCAGATAGATCCTTGGTAAAATTGCCTATCCAATGATTGGGAAATTTCCCAAGTGTCTTTAGAATGCAACTGAGGTTTTTTTGATAACACCCTTGGCTGGGTTCACATAATACACTAATCCATAAATCAAGTTGGTTTTGCTTTAAATATGAATAACTCTAAAATGCTCTGTTTTCTTTCTGTATTCATGGTAATCTTTGAGAGCTGTACGAAACGAAGTTTCATTTTCATGTATGCCAATTAGTGTACATTGTACATTATTGTACATTCAAAGTAACAATAAAGTATTCTATTCTATTCTATTCTATTCTATTCTATTCTATTCTATTCTATTCTATTCTATTCCCTGTTCTGTTCCGTTCCGTTTCATTCCGTTCTCTCATTTGTGATGGGTTGGTGTCATGTGACTTCAAGTTGGTGTTGACAGGTCCATGAAGTTTTCTTGGTGAGATTTCAAAAGCGGTTTGCCATTGTCAGCTTCCTAGGGCCGAGATGGAGGGACAGGTCCAAGCTCACCAGGTGACTTTGTGCCTAAGGCTGTACTAGAACTCACAGTCTCCCAGTTTCTAGCCTGATTCCTTAAACTCACAAACTGGCTCTCCCAGTTATCACAGCACACCAATATCCAGGCAACAGAAATCCAGGGAGCATCCAAGAAGTTCTCAAACCCAACGCACCCTAATTCTAGGATTAATAGCATTCTACAAAACCCAGTAGTTGGCAATCCAGGCAGAAGAGCCACATAGGGACATAGTAAGAGAAAATCTGCCCCTCCTGTTCTCGCTGGGAAATCAGTTCTCCTAGCCTTACAAATCATGGCAAAATGCGATGGTGAGACCTCCCTCTACAAATTTCCTTTAATCCTCTTTTTAAAGACATTGTAATTATAGCGGCATTTTGTTTGGCAACAACTTCAATACATTAATAATTTGTAGTTATTTCCTTTCCTTTGTTCTGAAGGCACTGTGGATGAGCTTTATCGGATGCCAGTTTTCCATTTTTCCCACATGCTTTTGTTTTCGGAGAGAAAGTCAGTTGAATTTGTCAGCCAAAGTTTTTGTTCTGAAAAGCTCTTTCTTCTTAACCTTTTTTGCCCTTGGGCAGGGAAGCAGAAACATTGTTCACACCCAAACACCACCTATGGATTCATCTTGAAGGCTCCTTGGCGTTCTCTGAGTTTTGGCTGTTGTCTTGTAGATGATTCATTACCCAAATTAGGTAACATCATTAAGGTTTGGGTAATGACACTTCTCATTTCAGCTCTGAGCTACAAATATTCTGCTTTATGGGGATCCAACTTGCTACCACAAGTAAACTAGTCAGTAGAATGAGGACCCAGATTGTTGGGGGCAATAGGCTGACTCTGTAAACAACTTAGAGAGGGCTGGAAAACACTGTGAAGTGGGATATAAGTCTAAGTGCTATTGCAGGTTAATTCTGCCCACTGTCAGCAGTTCGATTCTCACTGGATCGAGGTTGACTCAGCTTTCCATCCTTCTGAGGTCAGTAAAATAAGGACCCAGATTGTTGGGGGCAAGAGGCTGACTCTGTAAACCACTTAGAGAGGGCTGTGAAGTGGCATATAAGTCTAAGTGCTATTGCAGGCTAACTCTGCCCATTGTCAAGAGTTCGATCCTGACCGGCTCAAGGTTGACTCAGCTTTCCATCCTGCTGAGGTCAGTAAAATGAGGACCCAGATTGTTGGGGGCAAGATGCCGACTGTAAATCAGTTAGAGAAGGCTGTAAAGCAGTATGAAGTTGTATATAAGTCTAAGTGCTATTGCTATTAAAGGAAACAGAGAATAGTTGTATGGGCCAGCTAAAAGTATCAGCCTAGTAAAGCATTGAGAACTGCAAGAAGAAGAAGTTGGAATTATTTTAGCAATACTAAAATTTGAGCTATTGAAGCATGGCCCCATCTATCAGAAGGGACTTAAGTATATCTAGGTCTGAATCCAGTCCACAGAATATTTGATTCCTTGTCACTGACAGTTTTATATAATTCACAGCCTGTTTGTGATTTTACCATATCTGAAGTCTTTCCTACTTGATTTATCTTAGTTTTATTCTGTTTCATTCATAAATACATCTTCCCCTTTTGCATATGACTAAATGTATGCATTTGGTAAGAATTCAAAAAGGAAAAGAGAGATTAAGCACGATAAGGAGTTATTATGATAATTGGACTTTGCTCTGCACAGTGTTGCAATAGATGGTTTAATCAAATGTTCTGGTGCAAATATTAGATTTTTGATGAAAACATTGAAGTTCTTTTTTGGAACCCTGAAATACATATTATAGGGGTGTAAAGCTGGAGTTACGTCTTTTAATCTCTATTGAGATTCTCCTCCAGACTGACTTATCTACGTTCCCTGGTAAAATAAATGGAAAAATCCCATTGGGGAAAAAATCAACTTAGGGTTAGGGTTACCGTTAGGGTTAGGGTTACTTCTCCATGAATTCAGAAACCAGAATAGACTTTGCCAATGGATTCGGAGCCCGTGGGAATGGTTAGAAGGGTGCATACCATTTCAGCCGGTCTTATGTACATTTCCAGGCAAAATACATGGGAAAATCCCATTTGCGAAAAATAAACTTAGGGTTAGGGTTAGCCCTCCATGAATTTGGAGAGCAGAATGGTCATTGCCAATGGATTTGGAGCACATGGGTATGCTTAGGAGGGCACTGACTTTTCAAGTCCGCCTTATCGGCGGTTCCTGGTGGAATACACAGGAAAATCCCATTCGGGAGAAATTCCACTTAGGGTTAGGGTTAGTTCTCCATGAATTTGGACAGCAAAATGGACATTGCAAATGGATTTGGAGCACGTTGCTATGCTTTGGAAGGTGCTGAGTTTTCCAGCCCACCATATCTAGATTTCCTGGTAAAATACATGGGAAAACCTAGGGTTAGGTTTACCTCTCCTTGAATTCTGAATTCAAAATGGGCATTGCCAGTATGATCTAAGCCTTATCCCTTTTTATGTGTACATGATACATGGGACGTCAGCTGGTTCCTCGTGTTCTCTTGTTTGGATTACTATAACATGGTCTACATCAGACTGCTCTTAAACAGCATTTTGAATCTTCACTGATGCAAACTCTGACCGCAAGGGTAGTTAATGGTGCCATTTATATGGCACATGTGACATCAGTACTATCTGTTGTTATTGTTGTTTTCCCACTGGACTCTAACATTTTTTTCAGAGCCTTCCAAACCAAAGCGGAGACCGATCGTTCAAGATTACTCTAATGCTAAAGGAACAGTCTTATGAGCTCTCCTTGAAGTTCAGTAAGACTTTCTTATAAATGGTTTTGGATAATGAAGGAGGAAGTTTGGGTAGCCTCGCATTAAACTGTAAAACATGGCTTGCATGGTACTACATATGGTTCTCACACAGGGTAAGTTGATGATTGGTGGGATGGAGGTTAAAACATTATAAAGGACGGTTGCTGGAACTGGGTATGTCTAGTTTAATAATGAAAATAAGGACTGGGGTGACATAAGAGCAGTGTTCCAATATTTCAGGGGCTGCCCCAAAGAAGAGGGAGTCAAGCTACTCTCCAAAGCACCTGAGGGAAGGACAAGAAGCAATGAGTAGAAACTGATCAAGGAGAAAAGCAATTTAGAACTAAAAAAAAAATCCTGACAGTTAGAACAATTAATTAGTGGAACAACTTGCCTCCAGAAGTTGTGAATGCTCCAACACTGGAAGTTTTTAAGAAGAGAATGGATAACCATTTATCTGAAGTGGTGTAGGGTTTCCTGCCTAAGCAGGGGGTTGGACTAGAAGACCTCCAAGATCCCTTCCAACTCTGTTATTCT
>JANHFJ010005862.1:242125-253430 GCA_032468195.1 Cerberus rynchops
CTTGTCCTGCCCTCAGGTGCTTTGGAGAATAGCTTGACTCCCTCTTCTTTGGGGCAGCCCCCTTTGGCTGGGTTTATACAATGGACTGAGAAAAGGTGGGTTTACTTAGGACCTTTGCCCCACAGTGCTTTATCTATTTGTGGGTGGAATATTGTAGGAATGCAGCCCATTGATTCAACTGGCTATGATGGTTGATCTGTGTCTTAAATAGCCCGAATTTGCCCTTTAAAAAGTTGAGGAAATATAGCAATAGTTATAGCATTTAGACTGGTGAGATTCGAACTGCCAAATTGCAGGCACCGGCATTCAGCAGAAGTAGCCTGCAGTACTCCATTCGAACCACTGAGCAAAAAAATTTTTGTTTCCAAATAATGGAAGATCTAATGGAGAAAAGGTACTTAAAGTAGAGATGCAATACTTAAATTAATTGCTTTTACTTTATCTTTTGCTAAAAATAATTTTGTAGTTAGTTTCTTTTAGTTAGTTAGCGTATTTTGGATTTTTTAAAAAAATGTTCCTGTTAAAGAGTTTTTGAAAATTATCAAACTAGTCTTCTGAAGATAGACTGGACTAGCCTTCTGAAGATAGACTTTGTGTCCTGGTTAAGAACAAAGCCACCATGTTTGCACAGGTTAGTTAATCCATGGTTAACTGAAGCTTGGGCCATTGAACTAATTAAACTATCCAGGTTTGCACAACCAATGAAATCAGGCAACAGGCAATTTAGCTCAGGGTGTTGTATTGCACTGTGTGCATCCAGCCCTTGTATAATCCTTGATTTTCCAGGAGTGAAGGAATGGGGGGGGGGGGGGGACATTATTGAGCAATCAAATTACTCTAGCCACAAGGGGGCTGTGTAACATTTCAAATTAAAAACTACAGGAACCTTTTGCTCTTCAGTTTGAGATGGAGACAACACAGATTCATCCCCAACAGTCTGCGCCTGTGTTCAGCAGTGAAGAGAGACAGGGCAGAAAACATCCTGCAGAAAATACAGCTCCACATCACGGTCCTTTCAGCCGTTCCAAGGAAGCTCCACACCCATTTGCACCACTCAGGTAGCCCTGAGGACACAGACAAACCTCCAAGTGGCCTCAACAATTCACTAAAAGGATGCAAATGACCAGCTGTCTGCAAAGAGTATCAATCCTTCCATTCCCCACCAATCCAATCAGAGCTGAAGAAGCTTCTTGGATGAGGATGAGAAGTGAAACGTCTTCAAAAGAAAAAAAGAAAAAAGTCTATTTGCCTCTTGAAAAAAAGCATTTTTGTCTCCTGCTTCAGAATGGATTGGACTGGAAGATTTTCAAAGTCCCTTCCAACTCTGTTATTCCGTAAATGGGGTGGAGGGGGAATGGCATACTTAAAACCTTTGCAAGCATCCCTACGATTACATGATCAAAATTTGGGCATATATAGCAACTGGCATGTATTTCTGAGAGTTGCAATCGGCACGCAGTCAGATAAGCAAAGTCAGTTGGGAAACCAGATTCGCTTAATAAACATATGGTCTCTCAATCACAGCAAAATAAAAATAAAAATCACAAAACTAGGCACAACTAATTGAACAATTAAATTAACAAGTTCCACGTCAGTTGTGGTTATAAATTGAGGATTACCTTCTAAAGTAAGGTGGCCCCATGCCCTGCCATTCACACTTTGGATATTAAATCCCAAAACACAAAAACCTGGGGCCAGTTGGGTTTTTTTTTTAACTTAATATGTTGCATGCATGAATCCAGTTGTTGTAAGTTATAAACTAGCGTTAACCTCTTCAATGCATGAAAGTTGCCACTGTGGCTTGTTAAATAAACCATGGTTTAGCCAATATATCCACCCAACTGTTTTCTCTAAATTAGTCCAGGGAGCAGATAATCAGAAGAGATTTATTCATTTATATATAACCTGCAAGTTGCTTGACATACTTCAGGCAGGGGAAAAAAAAACAAGTTATTCATTATGTTATTCCTGTCTTAGAAATAGCTGACTTGTTTAGACAGTTCAATTTTTGCCAGCTAATATGGTTTTCATTGAGCAAGACTGATCACCAGAAAATCACTCTCTAATTGTCAGGATAGAACAAGCGGCCTCATTAAACAAATGCAAAAATCATTGTCTTTTAAGCTATTAAGGCATAAATTCTTTCCTGAGGTGGAATAATGTGATAATTTTGTTGGTTTCCAATCAATCTTGATTTTCTCTATAGAGATTTTGTTTTCTCTTTTTTTTTTCTCCTTGGTAACCATTTATACAAAGTTCTCCAACTTGATGTTGGGCTTTATCTCCAGAATGGCCAGGCAACATACCATTGGCCATGCTTGCAAGGAATTCTGGGCGTGGGAGTCCAATACATCTATAGAGCATAAAGTTCAAGGGAGACTCAACACACATGAAGGGCAGGGCTTGAACTGTAGGGTTACGGCCATCATTTTGACTACAAATATCCCCATTAAATTCAGGAAGACAGTTCCCCAAAACTTAATAAATCATTACTTATTTGTGGTCCCACTCCCAGTGACATGCTAAACTTTTGTGGAGACCACTCAGAGCATGCTGTGTTCTTTGGATCTGGTCCAGTACCTTTGTTTGGGATGAGTGTTTCTTCTTAGAAATGTTTGTTTACAAGAGTGAGCTGTCCTCACTCCCTCGGCAGCTTGAAGATTTAACACTCAGGAGAGAAGCAGCCTCTTCTCAATATGTCTGGAAGAACTTTACAACGATGGAAACACCTACCCACAAATCAGGCGCCCCATGGCTTCCTTTTTCATGCCACCCTCTTGCTAACAGGCAATGGTCTCCAGCATGGCATGATCGTAGGCGAGAAGAAGGAAGCCAAGCAGATTCAAAGGAACAATATTTCACACTAATGGTCCTCCAGAGTACCAAAGGTCAAAGGCTATGCATCCCTGGGAAAAACATGTACAACGCCCGGCTGTATCTTCCATTGTCTTGTCTTGTCTTACAAATCAGCAACATTATCCTTATTTTATTTTGTTGCTGGATGTTAAATCAGAGTCTGAGAATTTAGAAGCATCTTGAGGAACATCCGTTGCCAGCTCTCTTGGTGTGTCAGCTTTGTTTCTCCTCATCATTCTGGCACATCACTGAATGCACTGAATAATTAAGGAGTCTCAAAAGTGGCTGAACAGATGGGGTCTAGAAAGAAACAACCTTGTTGAAGGCAGCTGGAGACACCTCTAAGGATTGCTTGCATGATGCAAGTGTTTGAGGTGTTGAGGCCTGCTAGTTTAGATACATTAAAAGGGGAAAGTGTGGCAATTCGTGGAAGGGGTTTATTAGTTGAGCATCCTGTGTTCATGAGTCATGATTTAGTTCCCATGGATGTTGTCAAAGAAACCCTTGGTTGAGAAAGGAGAAGTCCAATACTTTCTGTTCCAACCTTGTCCCTCATCCTTTATTAGATCATTGAGGGCATAATAGTCATGGTTATAAGATTCTCCTTCTCTGGGAAAAAAAATTAAGCAATCATTCACCCAGTTTCTTTGAAAGCTTCCTACCAACATTCAACTCTTCCCAATGTTGAAAGACACATTTTGTCAAGCCTAAAAGGATAATTTGAAGAATTACTTTCTCCTCTATTTTATTCTATGTGTATTACGGTCGTTTCTCTTTTAGGCTTGCCACACCATTCTTTAGAAAATGTATCTGGGAGTTAGACTTAGTTAGCTGGGTGTCTTAGCACTAAGGCATTCTTTCTCGTGGGAAACAAGAACGTCTGGTGTGCACCTGTGGGGGGAGGACCAGAAGATGAACTTCGGATACCACCCTGATTGGATTGGAGTAGAGGGTGGCATCTGATATTTTAAGGGAAGAAATGTTGACTTTACTTTGGGTGGAAAAAATTCAGATTCGGTTTTCTCCAGATGCAAGTGTGACTTCCCAAAGCAAGAGAACAGTTCCCCTTCCAGCTCTGAATATATGCAAATAATAAACACTTCTCACAAAGCCACAGAGGCAATGGAAAGAACTCCTGGCATCTATAAACCACACCAAAGTCGTCTCCTGTTTCTCTCTCGCTTCCCACTCCAAGATATGTTTGGCAAAAAAAGAGCCCAGTGACTCAGCCTCCCTCTTTGCCACCACAGTCCTGTTGTGATGAAGCTAGCCTTCTACCCAGGAAAATGTGTGTGCCAGGTAAATGTTATACTTCCCACACGATAGGCTCGGGTGAGTAAATTTCCACCTGACAGCTCAGGAAGGCCTTGTGGAAAAAGCCCCAGACTCAAAAACAACAGGGTGAAAGATTTTCAAGAGAAGGAGGGTTGATCGTATCTCGGAATACGATTTTGTTGCAAACATGCTCTGAGAGAAAGAGCAACCTCAAAAGGTAAATACTAATTCTGTTCTCCCATCCAAAGGTTTGCAGCACAGATACAGAAGCGCTACCCTTTGAGTAATACACAACATGAATAGCAACAGCACTTAAACTTATATGCCATTTCACAGGGCTTTACAGCTCTTTCTAAGAGGTTTACAGACTGGGCACATTGCCCCAACAATCTGGGCCCTCATTTTACTGACTTCAGAAGGATGGAAGGCTGAGTCAACATTGAGCCGGTCAGGATCGAACTCTTGGCAGTAAGCAGAGTCAACTTGCAACACTGCATTCTAACCATTGTGCCACCGTGGCTCGTGAAGTTGGTGTTTAGATGCTTCCATTAGAAAAACACTAACTTTATGGGGGAGGGGTTGCTGAAAATTGGTGACAGTTTTGGAGAAACGACTCTTATCTCTTCTTAAAATCTTTCAGTGATGGAGTACCCACACAACTTCTGGAAGCAAACCGTCCCACTGATTTAATGTTTTCACCATTGGGAAATTTCTCCTTAGTTCTAGGTTGGATCTCTCTTTGATCTTCCATCCATTATCCCTTCTCCTGCTATCAGTTGCATTAGTGAATATGTTCACCTCCTCTTCCTTGAGACATCCCTCAAACATTGGAAGGCTGCTATCATGTCACTCTTAGTCCTTCTCGTCATTAGACTAGACATACCCAATTCCCTTAATCATTCATCACATGATTTAGCCTCCAGATGCCTGATCATCTTTGTTGTTCTTCTCTGCAGTCTTTCTAGGAGCTGAACATCTTTTTGGTATTATGACAACTAAAGCTTGGAATGTCATTCTTGAGTCCTTCCCTGAGAGTAAGCTCCATAGCAATGATAGGGCCTATTTCTAACGAGGCACATATAGGAGGGTGTGTGTGTGAATAGGACAATTTAACCATGCCTAACATCCCATGCCTTCAGCAGGGTTTGAGCAGGCTTGATGATTGCACCCAGATGCAGATCCAGTTTAGAGTCTAATGGTGTATAAAGCCCTGGGATAGGAAGCAGAACTATACAATACGTCTGTCTGATTGGCCGAGCTGTATGAAAAGAAAGCAGATGAACAGGACATGTGAATCAGACTACAGGCACAATTATGGCAATTGTTCATTGCCCAAGAAGCAGGAAATGAAGGGTCACATTTCCATGGAGACTCAAATATTGTGGACCAAGAAGAGACAAATGGGGGCATTCTCATCAAAGGGCATTGCAACAGTTCAGAACAAATGTATGTAAAACAACACTCAAACACGCACATTCTGTGCAGCATTTAACTACCAAGACATTATGAAGGATGGAAGCCTTCAAGGTCTAAAGCATGAGAATGGCGAAAAATGACATCTGTACACAAATATTCTGGGCAGTCAACAACAGTGAAATAAATGTACTGAGTCCCTGAATAAGGATGAGAATAGAATAGAATAGAATAGAATAGAATAGAATAGAATAGAATAGAATAGAATAGAATAGAATAGAATAGAATAGAACATTATTGTCACTTTAAATGTACACTAATCAGCATACATTTAAAATGAAATGTTGTTGCATACGCATGCATGTTCCCGCTCACCCACCACTTCCATAGTCCCATTGTGATGGGGCTGCAGACTAAGGCTTCGGCCCCCTGGTGTAGATAACCCAGATGGACATAGGACCATTTTAATTTCCAAAGGAAAGATGAATATTGTTTAGTTCTATCATGCTGCCAAAAAACTCTTCAATATATTTGCATCCATGTAATCCTAGAAAGATGAAGAGAGAAGCATTACCTAACAATAAAAATGGATATTAGATAATTTTGCATTTGTATTGTTTCAGTTAATAATTAACTTGCCCTGCTCTCTCATTTCAGTTCAATAGCTCTCACCAGTTGATTACCAGGTTCCAAAAAGCTCTCTCAGATTCACTCAATTTCCCATCCCACCACCACAAAAAATAACAGGTTGCGTCTTTCTATTGTGGGTTCTTGTGATGCCGCAGATTGTACTTAGGTACCAGAATTGACACCTCGCTTTGATACTTATTGCATAAGCTTTGGGGGCAAAGGATCACATCTCATAATAATAATAATATTTTAAAACTGCTTTTTAAAAGAAGCAATCAGTAGAATAAAGGGCCTCAAGCAGAAAACAGAAAATTGAAAAGTTACCCAGATGAAATTATTCCGTTATCATCATTGCACTCTTTCGCTGTTTTTCAAACATATAAAAAGGTTGGTTGAACATCGTTCACACATTATACTAAACCACAAAATGGTCTACTTGTTTCTGGATGCTGTGAATCCGGCCACTTTTATTTTGTAAACTACCATTGATAGTTCTGGGCACATATGAAAACCTAGCCAATTGTGATTGTTTAATAAACCAGAGTCCGAAAAAGCTGATCTTAGTGGAATGTGGGCTGAGTTTGTGTGAATTTCCTAACAGGTTTTGGGAACAATAACCACCTGTTTTGGGAATAAAAACTGAATCTATACCCTGTTTTGGATATATTTTGGTTGTGCTTGGGAACCAATCTCCCACTTACCTTTTTTTTTTTCCCTGCTTCCTTCCATTTTCTGAATTACTAGTTAGGTCTGTATTTTAGTTCTACTGGGGGTTGCATCAAATATATATGCTAGGTTATATTTTATTCAGCAAAATAGTTTCTTTAAATCTTTTATCCAGTCATTTCTTTTCATGTTTTATTCATCTTCTCTGCTCACCCACACTTTGAATGTGGTGCTTCTATGTTTCTTTTTGTCCTTGCTTTTTTGTAAAAAAAAAAAAAAGGACAGATATATGGGTGGGAGATGAAAGCTTACAGTATCTTTTCTGCCCAGTGTGTTCTGCTCAACAAAGAGGTGAATCATTTCTCAAGGAGAGCCTTAATTATCCATTTTAATTTGATCACCAGCGTTGCCGCAATTTGATTCAGGTAAGTCTCGACTAGCGACCACAAGGGCTAAGAAGGTTGGTTAAGTGAGTTGTGCCCAAATTTACCACTGTTGTGCCACACTTGTTGAGCAAATAGTAGTAGCCCTTAGACTTAGATATACCGCTTCACAATGCTTTACAGCCCTCTGTAAGTGGTTTACAGAGTCAGCATATTGACCCCAACAATCTCATTTTACTGAACTCGGAAGGATGGAAGGGCTGTGTCAATCACTACGATTAACTGAATCGTGGTGTTATTAAGCAAATCTGGCTTCTCCCCATTGACTTTCCTTATTAGAGGTCAGCTGGGTGACCATGGGCCAGTCACTTTCTCTCAGCCCTAGGATTCACTTAACAACCAACTTGCTTAGCAACATAAATTTTTGGACTCAGTTGTGATCGTGGGTTGAGACTCCCTGCGCTCTCATATCACTATTATTCTTCCCATCGTTCCTGTCACCTATCTCCTCCTACTTATGACTATAACTCTGTTGCTTGTATCCTTACAATCTACATTGTTTCCTAATATGATTTGATTGCTTATTTGTACCTTATGACTATCATTGTTGTATCTTATGATTCTGATGAATGTACCTTTCTTTTTATGTACACTAAGAGCCTATGCACTAAAGACAAATTCCTTGTGTGTCCCATCACACTTGTCCAATAAAGAATTCTATTCTATTCCAGGCATCTTACTCTGCTTATCCTTTTGATGATCAACCAAGATCAGATGCAGGTTTGTTAAAAGCTACCGATTCAAATAACAATATAGATCACACATGCACTGCAGCAGAATTCTTAAACCGAGACTCTGATGTGAAATGCTTGAAATATTTATATTTGTGGAAAAGGATAAAGCAGAAGCTGTCTTGTTCTTGTGAACATTTAAACGCATCTTTGAAAAGTGCTCCTTAAGTTTCCAATTCCTTTAATAATTTGACAAATAGGAATTCATCCACGTCAATACATTTTGTTCTGCTAGCAAAGTAGTAATTAATCCCAAGTGCTCAAGAAAAATTAGAAAGCACATCATTCGTGCTTGAAAGGAAGATATATATATATATATTCAGGCTGTTGATTTCAAGCAATTAGATGTTTTAAGAAAATAAATGTTCAAGAGCAGAGAGGTTAAGTTTCTCTAGAGAGAAATGTGATTCATGTGAAGTTTAGGAGATTCATTGCAGGAAGTCCTCACATCAGTCAAAATTTCTTTCAGCTGAAACACCAGATTTTATCATTATCTCTATCTTTTATATATAGCAGCAATGATACCCTTTCCCTCTTTGTAAGAAACCTCAACTGAAGGGAACAAAAACATTTGGAAAATGTTGCCAAAATAAGGAGCACAATATAAGAGGGGGGGGAGAAATCACATTTATTGCAATGATCACTGGGAGTGTCATCGTAACCTAGAGATGGGGCTCTCACTCACAATCAGGAGGCTATGAGTTCAATCCTAGGTAGGGGCAGGCATTTCTCTCTCTACTCACAAATACAATACAGAGTTAACGGCCAGATAACAACCAAAGCAATTAATGGGTTTCCCGTTGACAGGAGACTAATCCAGACATACACACCGTTGAAGTTCTCTAGAACGTTGCCTGAAAGTTCAGAGCTCACATGCTTCATTCCTCTGAACCCACCATTTCATTGGACAGCATTTTATTTTGGCTCCAAGTTAGCTAGAATGGATTTATGTGGGAGTCAACCTGTCTGAAGAACAAGCAAGAGGATGTGGGTTTCCGGCAGGTATGACTTCTCTTTGTTCCTTTATTTTTTCTTTGCCTGTGAATAGGCTATTGTAAAGATGATATTTTCTAGGTCTGCTTGGAATCGGTAGGTTCCTATAACTCCAACTGCTGATGCTACAGGGAACGTCTTACTACTAAGTAAGCCAATACCTGTATGTACTGTGGATCAACAAAGCTGGAAACACCACACAATTTCACTTAGCATTTCAATGGAAGGAAAATTTAATCATTGATGTACGTTTTTAGTAAGCGTCAGATTAATTAAAAGCAACGGATGAAGTGGAAGCTTCCCATGTTATCTTTTGTTGTTTCTGTCCCCATGAAACGATGTGAAGTGTTGACTCCTTTGAGGTGGGCTTCAGGTTCACATTTAAAATTTTCAGAAGCTGTGTGATGCCCTTGGACTTCCTGCCATGCTTCTTTTTCTGTTAGAACAATCCAAAGTTTTCCCACGTATGTCAGAAGCACAAGGAAGATCAGCTAGTGTAGCCAACTCTCTGCTAATGAGGACTGTTGCTTTCATCTTCTGAAAGACGGCTGACACGCTCAGCTTAACTCCTGCTTGATGAAATTTTGCTTTCATCTCATGGTGGACATACTTCTTTTACTAGGTTTTCCCAAATCTGTCTCCTTTCCATTTTCATCCATTGGCTCTGGCTCTGCCCTCTGGGTCAATGTCTCTGTGGATCAGGGAAGGAGACGAACCAATGTAGCATCCCATCTCCTACCACGGTTGCCCAAACAACTTCAGAAGCTAATAATATGGACAGAAAAGGATTAGGCCCATGCTTTTCCTGCTCTGCAAAATGGACAGGCCTCCCTCTCTGAGATGAGTGACATTCAATGCCATCTCTTATTCTGCAGAGGAAGGTTGCACAGTTTGAACCAACAAATCCTGAATAATCTTGTGAAGCTAAGGAGAATTCTTAACACACAGGACAAGGCTGGGAAAAGGATGGGTTTATCCGAAGCCTTCTAATTTAATATTTCTGTCAAAGATTGTATTAAATGAACCATTCCAGCAGGATGAGCAATATAGTGACTAACAGAAGAGAATATTTATAAGGTTGAGACGAAGGATCCTTGGTGCTCTCTGAGCTTGGTTGTTTTCTTGCAGACATTTCATTACCCAACTAGGTAACATCATCAGGGCTAGAAGGCAGTTGAGGTTTGCTCTCTTTTTACATACAAGGGTCTTGCTGTGTCAGTGTTGGTGGTTGTGTTCTTGGTGGTGCTTTGATTAGGCTGATTGTTTGTCTGAGCTGACATTTCTTGACTGGAAGGTTGTTTACTGCTTGGTTGTTGGTCTAGTATTAATCTTGGATTTAATCTCTGCTTGTCTTGGTGGTAACTTTCAGGATGCTTTTTTTTCCCAGAAAGGGGAGGGGGCTCAGTGACTTAATGGACTAAATATCCAGGCTATAATTAATTCCACTTGCCAACATTTCTCATTCCCAAGGCATCTGTTTGCGGGTTTTTTTTTTTAAAAACATGCAATTCAGTCATCTGTCACTCAGGTTTACACTTTACTGGGAGGGGAAGGGAGCACCAGAAATTTTCTCCCTTCCAGTCAACGAGTTTTCTAGAAATGACAGGAGCAGCTGAGATGCCAGCACTACAATAAATAAACCCACTTGGGAGCAAAAGATTAATTTATCGTACGCCGTCCAAAGAAGGCAAGATAGGAAATGAATGTGGTCGATTTTCTCCAGCCATTTAATTAAATGTAGACATTACTAGTAAAAGTGTGTTATTTCCCCAGTTGATAAAGCCTTGGATACAATCCTTTCAAGAACCTGAAACAAAGCTCCTTTAAAAAGCTAGGCCTTCTTTGTTCTTGGGAAGAACAAACTCAGGCATATTTAAATGGCTAGTAGCATGGAATCTTCCAGAAAGACTTCTGCAGTGGATCACTTGGCTTAGACAAGAAGCTACAGAGAAATCAGGGCGTTTTGCAAGGTGATGGGTGAACATGATTTGTATTCCGAGTTGGTATAGCTTTATTTTATAAATAAAGCACTGAAGCTGAGAGAAAGAAAACAACAGGATGTTAGTCCATTCCAGAAAGCACTCACCAACTGGCTACATAAACTGCTGATGATTTATATTACTTAAATTGCTTCACAGGATGAATGTGCAGGAAAGAAGGGAATTAGCTTCTTTTTTTATCCAGTGCTTTTCTCCACAATAAATAAAAGACTTAACAATCTATCTTTGAAACACACACACACACACACACACACACAGAGAGAGAGAGAGAGAGAGAGAGAGAGAATGAGAATATTTT
>JANHFJ010005867.1:3240-14565 GCA_032468195.1 Cerberus rynchops
AGCAAAGGCCAGTTTAGGAGTACCCTAATTAAGTTAATAACAATGTACCTACCTATATAGCTTAAGTTTAAAAAATTTGGCTCTCCAAAGAAATTTCAATCGTTGTACTGTTTTGGCTCTGTTGATGAATGAGTTTGCCGACCACTGGATTGGCCCAAAGTGAACTGTTGCAATTGACAGTGGAATAGAAATCTGTGTTAGCTTGCTCTTAGTTCAATACCTGCATTGCATCGGCTTTCATACATTAGCCCTAGCAATTCTTATTTCTTTATATGTTTCTTTGCTATAAACTACCTAGAGACTTATGATTGGGATAGTTTACAAAAATTGTAAATAAATTTCTTTTAAATGCTTTATATAGCCCTATTTTTTCATGAAATGCCAAGCCAAATGAAAACTTATTCAGTCCCTTTACTTGTCAAATCTTGTTTCATTAAGGGATTATCTGGCATTGGAGCAAAATCTGAGGAAGCAACCCGAGCCAGCTCTCAGATATAATATATAATGCCATCTCTAATTGATTTTCCCATTTTCTAATTAAAAACTGGGTGTTGCCTTTAATTTACAATATTTGGTGTATCATTACTTTAGCAACTAGGTGATAGTGCCTGGTAGATTTCAAGGCTCTAGTTATGCAGTGAATATAAATATAGCCCCTTTGTTCTGACAGTAGATAATTAGAAAAAAATAATTTAGTTTTTTCAAATGACTGAAAATAAATTGTTGCAATATCTCCGAGCTCTCTAATCTTGTAGCAGTCTTTTTTTTTTACTATTGTAGGGCTAACTTTTCTTATTGAAACTAGCTCTCAATTTTTCCTTCATCAATTGCACAGGGCCAGTTTATTCAAAAACTAAGGACACAACTAAACATGATCATTTCCTGAGTAATACAGAAAATTAACTTATTGGATACCTCTGTCATACCATATAAACGTTAGTGCAGCTTTTAATTCATGTTTATCAACATGTTTATACAGAAAGCACCAATTACATTCTACAACAATTTATTCCGGAAGTTGCATATTTGCTTTTTTTTTATGTAAATAAATTTTTCAAGCGTATATTATAACGTATATATTTTAGTGCAGAATTAGATGTTTAATTGTGATTAGCTTTTAATGATTTTGTATTGTATTATCACATATATCAATTTGAAAATATGGCTGTTCAGTATTTAATGCATTCATTTTCATTCATTTACTTCTCTTGAAAATACCCATAAAAAGATATTTGACTCCCTGTCTTAAAATTCTTAATCTCAATTTCTAAATTAATAAAGTGCATTAAACATACATTATGCATTAATCATGATCATAATCATGATGTAGAAGAAAATTTTTTGACAATTTGGGGATTGGGACTGAAAGCCGGGACTGCTAGCTTTCCTTTGCTTTGAGTGGAATGTTAATACGGTAACTGTACTCTAGGAAATTGCAAAACAAGATAAAAGCTAAACTTAGATTAATTGAAAATAATTATATTTTCCAACTATTTATAATTTTTTCCATCTGTCACATTAAAATTATAATTCTGTGGGATGTTTAAAGATACTTTGGGAGCCAAAGCCAAAATTTCAGGATGATCATAGCTGTCTTCTGCTTCAGAGACTACTACTAGGATACTTTGTAACTCAAATAATAGAATATTGATACAATTAACAATGAAGAGTTTATTATAAACAAGCCACAGACTCATTATACAGTATAATGGGAAACTGATCTTCTCCACTACTGAAGATCTTTTATATGTGGTGGTGTGCTCAGATAATCATATGTATCTTTTTTCTTCAGGACTCACCTGAGCTGTAGTTAATTGATACTTTATATTTTCTGTACAGAATATTTTTGGTATTTGTGAAAGGAATAAAAAATTTGACATCTAAATCAGATTAGAAGCATACAAAAACCACTTAATAAAATATGTGGGTACAGAGATAACAAAACAGTATACAGAGGGTGATGCATTTGTGAAGACTGATGTTAATCTACACGATGATTCATTATTTGACAATATAATTAATGTACTTAAACATTCTATACTGATTGACATTTTAACATTAGTTGGCACCTTTCCATTTTCTGTGTTCTAAACCAGTATGTCTAGATAATATATTTTACCTCTCACACAGCTGAAGATTTCAGCATAAAAGCAAACTTTTCCACACCTCAAGGAGAGTGGTATTTTTCTTCCTAGGCTGCACCTTGGCATGAATATGGACAAAATGTTATTATAATATGATCTCCATTCACTTATACAACAATGATTACATTTTATAATTTCTGAAATTCTTAATTAGCATTTATGCTATGTAATATATGAGAACATATTGGTAATCAGTTTGTCCATGGAAAATCTAAAGAAATATAATGTGTTGTAGTATTAAAAAGGTGAGATGTTTTGTTGAACTGATTTGCTATGTCTTTTAATTTAGAAATTTGGTATAATGAACTATTTTTATGAACAGTTAGTATGCTGTATTTTCAAGATGTCATAACTAGATAAAAATGGAAGCCCTTGACATTCATTGAATTAAAAATATGGAATTGAGACAAGCAAAGGGGAAATTATATCATAGCAAGATTTTATACACTTGGGAGAAAGGCAAAAGAAGTTCAGTTTCTAACATTAATATATCCATCATATCTGCTCTAGTAGTTCCACAGTACGTGTGCATACTGTGGTATTGTCAATTACAGATGATAGCTGAAAATTGATACTAGCTGTTAAATGTCATAAAACATTGAATTGTTTTTTTTATTAAACAACATTTATTTTGCAGAGTTATTTCTATAATGATGACACTTTTAACTTTAACTATGCACAAGCCAAAGCTGCTACTGGCAATACTAGTGAGGCTGAGGAGGTATGTATCTGCTTGTTGAAAAGATCACAGACAAGTTTAAAAGTATTTGTTGCTTACATTCTGTATCTTTGTTTCTATATCTGAATTTTCTGAAACTTTCTGAAGATTTGTGCATCCTTTCTTAAAGAATGTGGAGGTTGTTGTGAATAAGAGGCAATAACCTTTTAAGTATTCAGTATACGCATAATCCTATGCATATATACTTAGAAGGTAACAACACTAGACAGCAGCAAAACATGTTTTTTTAATACTAGGAGCTGTACTGAACCTGTCTTGGGGTCACATTTCCATAGTGTGAAAAAATATAATAAAACAAAAAGAGAATGTGGAAGATTGATTAATTGCTAATACAGTATAATTTGTAATTTAAAACCTCTTATAATTACAGACAACATAAACAAAAAACATTTATTGCAGTGTAATAGCAGAGCCTGATATTTTATCCATGTAACATTGAGAAATGGAAATAAATTGTCTGCTAATGAAAGAAAAGGATCTTATGGTTGCTATTTCCCTCTTCAAATTTAACTCCATGCATGAGTTGTACAACTGCAGAATACTGTTTTCAAGGACGGATGGATGCATGGATGAAAACATACAGTATAAAATATGCCCCATTTGCCTTTCACCATTCCTTAAGTATGCCTGAATTAAAAGCTCCAGAATGTTCTGAATAAAATGGCCAAAAAAAAAGTTATTTTGAGAAAAGCTTCATTATTTATTGACTCTGTAAACTGCTTAGAGAGTGCTGTAAAGCACTGTGAAATGGTATATAAGTGCTATTTTCTAATGAAAAAGTTATGCCTCTTGAAGCTTAATTTAAAAAAAAAATCAACATGAATTATCATTTGGCAAAGTAAGGATTAAAGATGAAGTGATTGATTGTTATTTCTTTTTAAATAAGTCTGCATACTAAGCTAGAGTTTTGTGAAACAATCTAGAATCATTCCCAGAGTTAGACATGTTTTGTCCCTAGACTTTCTAAACTGCTAATTGTTCCCATTCAAAAAGGCCATAAAATACAGAATGGTGGGCTATATCAGGACTGCAAGCTTCCTTTTTTTATATCTCTGCTTTTGTATTATATCTCTGCTACAGAGATCCTGGGAGTCTTTTGATAAGTCAAATTATTGAATAAATAATTTTTGAATCAAATTACTTTTTTTACTTAAGGGAAAATTATATTTTCATGTCTTAAACTTATAGCTGCTGAATCTTTAGAATGACAAACTTTAATTTGATTAAGGGCATGTATTTCAGAGCTACATTTAATGTGAACAGAAGCTTGGTTTTCTTTGTTTCCCCTCAGGTGTTCCTCCTGATTCAAAGTGAGAAAATAAAGAATGATTTTGTTTACCTCAGTTGGCTAGCACGCTGCTGTGAGTCATTCTGCTCTGTTATAAAATATGTATTAATCTGGTAATCTCATCCCTTAAACTGATTTTAAATGAAATTAAGTATATGTAAATTTCATTACTTTTTAAGCTAGAATATTTTTTTTCTTCCAAATGTCTTTTAAGAAGCAATTTTCCAAGGTTTTGAGAGAGGAACTTGAAATTTCTGCTTTGGAGATAGGCCAGTTCTTTAAGATAATCTATAGAAAATGTTGTCCCAAAAGCGATTTTTCAAAAGGCACTTTGGACTTTGTTTTTCCTTGAAGATGTTTTGCTTCTCATCCAAGAAGCTTCTTCAACCCACTTCAAAGCCTGGAGGAATAACCAGGTCTCCAATAGCTTCCTCAATGTCATCAGGGTGTGAAATGTCATCCCACTCTCAGAAAATATTCTAGAGAGCAGGTGACTAACACACGAGTAACTATGTGACGCCATCATAGTCCAGGAAAAGGCCCACTAGATGTGCCTTTGCAAAGACTCCTTTGGCCATAACTGCCATCGTTCTAGATAATCCTTCAGGATCCTCTATAGTTGAAGTTCAATCGTCTTCTTAACAACCTTAAAGGGAAGAGTAGGGACTGGATACAAATCATCGTGGATTGTTGGGTCCAGCAATAACTTCTTGAAGAGGGAGCAAGGTTGTTAACGTGTATATGTTAATTGGTTTTAGAACTATTTTTTATCAATTAGCATCAGTAGCTGTAGTCTCTAGAGAGGGTCACTTTATAACAATATTTCTATGTATTATGTAAATAGCTATCAATACTATATTAAGGTTTTCCAATAAGTAAATGGAATATTATTACATTTGCTCTATTCACCTAAAAGAACTCTAAAGCAGGACCTTAGAGCATACTGAAAACTGCATGCATATGATATTACAGAACTGCTTTGCACTGAGCTTCTCATATATAATTAAAGTCTTTTATTATTACACTTGGTGTCTGTTTACACATCCTTTTAAATATTTAGAAGTAGACAATTGGAACTTCCACTAATCATAATATGTATACTTATTCTGAAGTAGGTTTAATGCCAATATAGATACTATACAGTATATTGTATTTGTAAATCAGAAAGAAGAAACTGATAGTGTAAATCACAAAGGCAACTGACTTTATTGTCACATAAAAACTCAGGTGTATGATCTGTTCAAATGCTCAGTCTGCTGTGCACTCAAACTGAAAGTACCCATGATAATCTAGAGTTCATTGTCATATAAAATCTGTATGTAGGTACATATTTTTTTTAAATGTTTTTTTAAATTTTCAAGTCGACTTGGTGTGGCTATGTTACTTCTCAACTCATTTGAACAGCCAATACAAAGAACAATTCTGCTGATTAATATTCTTATCCAGTTTTAAACACTGTGTAGCAACATGCCTCTACTAGTTCTAACTTTCTGTTGATTGCAGATATCATGAATAAGAAACCAAGATTAGCCTGGGAACTCTACCTAAAGATGGAAACTTCAGGAGAATCCTTTAGTCTTCTGCAACTAATTGCGAATGACTGCTACAAAGTATGTTGTCTTTAGTTCATTTTCCTTCACTATATAAATCAACCCGTAGAATTGTAACTTCTTTTTCTTCTCAAGCCATGTAATTTTTTAAAATAAATTGACTTCTACACTTTTCTGTTGTTAAATCCCATTTCTCACAATCAGGTTATATGATATAAGGCTAATTCGTAGACTATAAAGCAATATGTTAATTTGGAGTTTTTATGATGCACGAGGCTATCCCAAGAAATAAAACATGCTGATTACTTTTCCTATGATCATACTGAGACATCTTAAGAAAGATTTTAAGAAAGGCTATTCTATTTTAATATAATTTTGACTATAACTTTTTAAAAAACATATTTCTGTTCATTGGAAATCATTTTATTCAATATGATACTTCGCTAGATGTGAAAAAAATTAAATGTTTCCAGAAGAAAAGTAAAACATAACTAAAAACTGGATTGGGGGAAAAAGAATATTTTAAAATGTTTTCAAAGAAAATCTTCCATCTTTAAAATTGTTTGTGCAACTATCATGGTTAGTGGCATGTCCCATTTCTGTGCCACAATGTAAACATGTTAAACACACACACAATAAATAATGTGAAATCCTTGGTGCTCTCTGAGCTTGGTTGGGTTAGAGTTGGATATTTCATTACCAAACGAGGTAACATCATCAGTGCTAGTTAAGAATGGGGTTTGCTCTCCTTTTATATGTTAGTGGCTTGCTCTGTAAGTGTTGATGGGAGTAGTCTTGGTGATTTCCTGATTGAGCTATTGTTTACTGTTAGCCTGTTTGGTAGTTCCTTGATTAGGATATTGTTTGCTTTTGGATGTTGGTCAGATCTTAATCTTGATGTTAATCTTTACTCATCTGGGTGTTGCTTGGTGAAGAGGTGTTTTGGTTCTTTCCTTTTTGGCTTTTTGATAGTATCTTGAATGGTATATAGATGTTGTTTGTGTCTGTGTGCTTGTTGATGCCAGATTTGTCTGGAATTCTCTAGCATTTTTAGACTTGGCTTGGTCTAGGATGCTCACAGGTTTTCAAGTTGAAACTATAGTTAAATCTGTGTTGTAAAATTAAGGTTTCATCATGTCTTCTGACTGCTAGCTTTTCACGAATATGCTTCTAGTCTTCTGCTGGTCTCCTAGCAGATGAAGTAACAAAATGTCTGCAAAAAAAAACAAACAACCAAGCTCAGAGAGCACCAAGAGCTCCACAGTTCAACATTGAGCTGCAAATATTGTATCAATAACTAATGTGTTTATGACATTGAAAATTATTTCTTTAACTTGAAAACAAAGTCAGAAATTTTTATCTGGCTTTCAAATCATGAACAGGAAAAGTTCAGTGTCAACATTCATTCCTCTTTTTATTTTACTATGTATTTAAACTTTGTTTTATGCAGTATTGTTGCCTTAAGCATGTACCTTTATCTTCTGCACAGATGGGCCAGTTTTATTATTCTGCCAAAGCTTTTGATGTCCTCGAAAGATTGGATCCTAACCCTGAATATTGGGAAGGCAAAAGAGGAGCCTGTGTTGGTATCTTCCAAATGATTGTTGCTGGCAGAGAGCCTAAGTATATACACTGAATTTCTTTCTACTACTTTGGAATACTACTCTGGCTGCTTAATATTACAGTATTGTTAGTTTGTTATAGAATACAAATGCCAATTAGAAACTTAAGGAACAGAAGCCTTTAAGTTTTGATTTTGGTAAAGTGTGTATTATGAGTGGAAGTTTTACCTTTATTAAAGTACAACAGTTCACTTAGTGACAGTTCAAAGTTACAACACCCCCCCCCCCAAAGTGCTTATAGCCTGGTCCCAAAGTTATGTGTGTTGCAACACATAGTAGTCATTCGCCCTTATGACCAACCACAGAGATTCTGCAACATGCCTCCTGCCTATTTCCTCCCCATACTGGCTCACCAAGTCTCCACAGGAACTGGGCCTCGCTTTGCTAGCCTATCAGGTTCCACATGCTCCTCCCTACCTTGTCACTGATTGCTCACTTACCTTTCAAAAGATCTCCAGTGTTCCAGAACAGGCTGGGCCACATGACAAAAAAGCAGTTATTTTTTTCTCACACTGAGCTGTGATCAGTGATCTGATTTTACTTAGATCTCACATTCTTACACTCATTTTTGTGCAGAGGACAGGATTATCTATAAGAATGCAAGATCGATCACATCCCTGCAGGACTCGTCTGGTCCTGGCCTGGGTGGCTCTCTGGGTGCTCTTTGCGCACTGCTGGATGGCTGATTTGAATGAACTGTTTTGGACATTGTGGTGTGAAGATGGCAGCAGCCGCCAATCAACATGGGACATTTTTTGTGCTAGTTTTGGCTACAGGAGGAGGAGGAGGAGGCAAGACTGCAGGGCACTTGGGCAGCCAGCTAGGGCAGCAGGAAGAGAGCCAAGCCGGAGCAGCTGCACAATTGCCAGAGATGCCTGAGCTCCTCACAGCAAGCCAGTTCAGTGCAGCCATTGGGCACTGTCCTAGAAGCCTCACACCACTTGCACTCACTTGTTTCCTGCAGTTCCTTGGGTGCTAGAGCCTGGGGCATGCTCCCTGGCAGTGTTGAGTGGCAACTACCAGAGCTGTATGTGTTCCTGGGAGAGTCATCCTCTCGTCCTCTCCCTTAGGGCAACCCCCACAGCATTCAGATGCCTCTCTGCCCACCTGATTTCCCTCAGGACACTCCAAGCAAGCATGGGGCAGATGGTGCACCAAGCTCTCCATCTTTCCACTTGCCTCTGCAGCACTGCAATTGATGAGGTCCGTGCAGTTTTGGCTCTCCATTATGTGGCAGAGCAGATAAGGACTTCAGAGACTGCGGAGAAGGATGGAAAGATGGCGAGCTTGGTGCACCAGATACCCCATGCTTGCTAGAAGCAAAACCAGGAAATCCAGTTGTCTCTTGAAAAAGCACCTTCAGGACAACGATGACCTGGATGACTGAGAATCCCCATAGACATTTAGACTGTCAGATGTTAGACTTTTTAAAACCTTAACTATATCTCTGATCACCAGAAGCAAATAATTCCCAGGAAAACAAACATTTCCAGACATATTTTGTATCACAATATCCCATGAATTGTATTGAAGACCAATTGTATAATTGTCAGATAAGATTACGGTGGACAAATTACCTGAACCCATTAAAAGATATTTGTAACTACTAATAATGATAATAAGCATACTTGTGTATGCAGCCTTGGGCTCCTACAAAAGATGAGATATCAAATAAATGTGCATCTACAAATAAAAAGGATCCTGGATGATCCTTAAATGGTGAACCTGGATTATCCTCAAATTTTATCAATGTTTTCATCCAGATAATTTTATCTCTCAGTGATTGCAATCATATACCCATGTTTCCTTTGCAACATTAGAAATGGATCGCTGTTGCCTTCTTTGGAATTATTTTTTTTATTTCCCAGTTGACCAATATGTAAACAATATGCAAATCTATATAATTTTTAATTATATTTAATTATATAATTACTCCATTTCTCTACTTAGTGCTCCAAGATGGCTAGGTTGTTCTCAGGATGCTAACCAAAAAGTAATTAAATTGAATTCCACTTTATTATCACAGTATTAATCACAACAAATATACTGTATCTGCTCTTTTGGCAGAATTTCATCCTATATTGATGCTTTTAATATAAAATTTCTTTCCCTCTGTTCTATATTCTAAAATTGAAATTTTTTAGAATGCAGAGGGAAAAAAAATATATTTAAGCACCAATATAGGGTGAAGATTGGATAAATTAAATCAGCATCATGGATAGTCACTTACTCCTATTGAATACATACTAATTGGTGGGGCTGAATTTTGGGCTTCTTGTTCCTATCAAATATGATATATGACTTTCTCTGATTCCTGTATGAAACTTCTTTTATCCATTACATGAAGTCAGAGAAATTTAGTTTCCAGCAATAGGACTGAAGAAAATACTCCGAAACTTTTCAGATATAACATACTTAGAAGTTCATATTATCTGATCTATTCTTTCTCATTAAAAAAAACAACCTTAATTTCTTTGCTTTTAGAGATACGCTAAGGGAAGTACTGCATCTCCTGAGAAGTACAGGTAACCCCCAGGTAGAATACATTGTACGTATAATAAAGAAGTGGGCCAAGGAAAATAGAGTTGCTGTTTAAACAGTGTGATCAAGCGAATGGAAGTCTGCCATCTATATTGCACCTGGCTGGAATACTGCGTCATTTTGTAGCAGAACAAAAATTATAAAAATACAAATTATTTATTTTTACATACATTTAAATGTATTTTATAAAAACTACGCAATGTCATGTATTGTGAGGAGAATCCCATTTCGACTCTATTATACTCCCAAATTTTACTTTATGCTACTATTACTGATCTCTAATTGTACATATTAGCATTACTTTTCAAAATGTTTTCATTGTTTGACTTTTTGAGATAGTTCAAAAACTTGCAAAATACAGATCTTTTTCCCAGGGCTTATTTTGAAGCAGACTATAAAAAGAGCTCTAGAATTACCGGTAGATTTTAGTTATAGAAGTTCCTCATAAAGAATCTGAAGCTAAATGCTTAAAATGGAATACAATAAGAAAATGATGACCTGATTAGGTAGTTTTCATTGTTATGATCTAATGAACATAAGTATTATAAATGAATAAGATAATGATCCATTTTCATTTGCACAAAAGATTACTGTTCATATCTTCATGTTTTTATATTTTTCTTTCTGATTAAATTAGGGATGTAAACTTACTCTATGATGACAAGATGTTTTTTACTATATTGGGAAAGTTAAGAGTTGGTTTCATAATATATGTAATGCCTAAGGAAAAATGTCTAAGACACAAAATAACATTGAAAATCCCATGATAGAATATGTGCTTAATTACTTGTACATGTTGTATATAAATAATATAAGCTGTATGTTCATTACAATTTTTTTCAGTCTTCTGCATTTAATTCTGGAGTAAAATTCCAAAATAAATTCATTTATAAAATTGTCTATGAATTCTTTTTTGTTCTTTGTACATGCCATGTGGCTAGGTTTGAGGTTTGGTTATTTTTTAAAATTCCTTTTCTTTTTTTGTATTAAACAGCTAAGGCCATTTTGGAATTAAGCAGCATATACATTAGAAAAATAAATTCATTACATGTATTACTTTGTATAATTGGATAGATTCTACAGTTAAACCAAGAAGCTTTATGTCTTACAACTTTGTTTCTGAAATTAGATACCAAAAGGAAAAAAGAGCTAGATACAGCTTCTGCTTTGTCTTAGCCTTTGAAATTTTTTTCCAGCTCAGATTTAAGTTTTGCATTGTTTCCAATGTTCTAAATAAGAAAATTAACACTTTTTAGGATGGTCAGTTTCTTTGACTTGCATCTTAAAAACAAATAATGAAAGACGGTGTTTTGTATTTAGTTCATGGCACATTAAAAAGAAATTAGTATTAAATAGGAAGAAAATCATACACCAAGGATAGAACGCTCATAACTTTTTCAAGTACTAAATGGTTTTTATGACCATCTTCACTTGCTGTAAA
>JANHFJ010005870.1:53115-63170 GCA_032468195.1 Cerberus rynchops
AACAGATGAATATGTGATTGAGCTTATTTCTGTATGGAGAAGTGATAATTCGGGATCTTGCTGCTCTCAAAAAAAGACATATTGTTTGTTTTTTGTTTGTTGTCGAAAATTCAATAACATTTTTACAAAAAAATTTGTCTAGATTGTGTAAAATTACTTCTAATCATTTTTGGAAATGTGAAAAACATGAGGTACATTTTACTATGCATGGTAGAGTTGTGAATAAATAAAAAATATGTTGGACACAAATACATTTAGTTATGCAGATAGTTTTAGGAACCAGATTTTCTCATTAGAACTTAAAGACAATCAACTGAAAAGGATAATGGACAATTGGTTTTATACATGGTAACTGCAAAAGGCTATTATATGCACAAAGACAAAAGACCACAGAAATTCTAATAATGGAGGAATGGATTATGAAGATGGCTGCGTTTTTGTTTTATTCAGGAAGGAACTACAACTGTTTTTATAAACACTAGAAACCCTTTATAGACACTTTGCTGAAAATGGACAAAAACAAATTGCTGATTTTAGGATTGATTAAAAAGGTTTGTTTATGGGAAGAATGGACCTTTAATATGCAATATGAGAGAGTGGAGATGGTTTGCAACTGCTGAAAAATGAGAAATCAGATAATTTTCTTGAGGGTTTTTTTGCCATTCATTTTTTTACCCTATTATAATCTTTCTTTTTCTATTTCTTCTATGTTTCTGTAGCTTTTAAAATCTTTGTAACATCTTTTAATAAAAATTTGCTCATTAAAAATTAACTGTTAATGATATCTATGCTATTTCAACAAAGCAAAACTATAAAATATTTGGTTTGTCCAGATTTATATAAAGGAGAAATGCTATCTTTACACTGATTTGACAATGATACCGCTGTCAATACCATTACCAAGGATAAATTCATACTCCATCTTCACATGATACCTTTTTATTACAATATCAAAAAAGTGGGGTGGGGGAGGTATGCAAGTTTTCAGGATCAACAAGGTCCTTTTTAATATTCTCAGGAATGTGCCATCAATACTATATTTTAAACCATAAGAAGGTTAAAAGAAACACAAAAGAAACGCATTTTCTTCATATAACATTCTGTGTGTCTTACTACCAATCACACCACCTTCTGTAAACCCTGATTTTTTTCTGTTATGCAAATATATATATATTATAAGTAAGTATGTATGTCATGTATGTATGTGCTGGAAGCCCCACCCACCCATAATTAGCTATGTTTATTAAACTTCTGTATTAGTGTCAATCGGCTACAGATACATATTACTTTAAGAATTAAATACATAACTGTTTAATTCAAACAAGCAGAAGGGCAAAAAGAGAAAGCATTATGTGGATGGCACATCTGGTTGTAGATACCAAAACATTCAACTATTACAATTCAATGATTCTCTAAGTAATCAACTTTCAATGAAACATCTCGGTTGAAATTACATGTCAAAATACGCTATAGTTTTCTTTACTACAATCATACCGTAGTAGTTTAAGAAGAACTATTACAAAATGCTTTAGTTAGTGTACTCTTCACAAAGAGCCAAAGAAGCAATGTAATAGTTGAAGTAGAGTATGGGAAGAATGCTTCTAGAAACTAGGAATTTCAGAAATATATTACTTGGTAAGCAAAATAGCTACAGAACTCACAGCCACAACCGTTATGTCTACTATTATTTCACTTAGTTAGCTGCAGGTTCAGTGCATTCAACTGTGCCCAGTCTCTCAATGATGATTTCTGCCATCAGGAGCCGTCTGTTAAACACTGTTTCTCACTCAAGAACACCCCTCCTTTATCTGCATTAACTCTGTAAACGTACATAGAAGAGTTAAGAACCCAGGAAATAAAACAAGTGTTTACAATGGCCCACCTAAGTGAAAATTTCAACCTGAGGGGATTCAAAACAACTTAATTTTTAAAAAGACTAATAGGCAAAAATGGGATAGAGAAAAGCAAGGAGGAAAAAAGAATATAACCAACAGAGCAAATACTCAGAAAGAGACCATTCACTGACAGTTGTGTCTGGTGCAGAGTGCCCTGCTCTATAAAAGTGATTGAGGACCTAAGGCTTTTAAGTTACAAAAGACCACAGCAGGCCTAGTCCATCTTCAACGTCACTGAAGTGCTTTTACAAGATATAACTTTTCTCCGTGCTCACTAGTGAAGATAGGAGCCTTTTTGTAGTGTTCCACCAATTCATCCATAGTATTAAATCGACGCTGCCCAATGCAATAGACATTGTCCACCAGCTGCACCTTGAAATGTTTGTTCTTCCCTGAAGCCTTTAGAGATACTGAAAAGTCACTGGGCTGCAGAGAGAAAGAAAAGACAAATGTTTAGAGAGTGTACAACATAGTATTTAAAATCTGTTACAAGAGAAATGATCTATACTCTGTCCCCAGACACACTAAGGATTAAGTATTTTAAAAATGTGTATTACTACCATCAAGGGCAGAGTGACTAATCTAGTTAAAGTATTTTAGTAACATCATAGACTAATATAAATCAATCTATTTATCCAGAACATTACTAATTTAAATCAAATATCTCGTAGAGAAAAACTTCTATGTATACTCAATAAACATACATTTTCAAATGTAGAAATAAGATCACTATGCTAGCTTTACATTTAATTCCATGACCGCAAGAGGGCCTTTCTGATTTTTTTTAAAAGGGTGTCTAACACAAGCTTTAACAATTCAACATTTAACATGGCCCAAGATAAATATGTGCAATGCCACATTACTGGTTTAAAAATATATTTAAAACTCTGCTCCTCTTATCTCATTATGCAAGCACTAAGTTTTCAAACAATGAACATATTTTTGCTATTTGCAAAGGGGAAAAAAATCACTCAACAAAGATTCTTGAGCACACAGACTTTCCTTCCCCTTGTTTCATTTAGCCTCTGAATGTGATGATTTTCTACTGACAATAGTTTCCTTGTTTCACTTTAAAATGAGTTGCTTCAAAAATATTTTTTAATTTCCAATTTTATGTAGTGAAACATTAATCTTCTTATGGCTATTTACCTAGTTCAATGCAAGAGCGAAAATTGCATGTTTAAATAATAAAACTGGTACAAATAATTGATTTGTAAACTAGATACAGAAAATATCTCAACTTACAACCACAATTAATCCAAATAACTGTGATAGACCAATGCAGATAATAAACAAAATAAAGTTTAAGACAGAATTAAAATACATTTGTAAAACAATCTAACATCTGTGAGATCCAAGATATAGCCTAAATTAAATTACTATGCAAATATTAAAATTATAGCATATATGATAACATTTTAAATGACAACAATGGTATCTAAAGCTATTAATATCAACAAAGTAACAATATCTAAAGTTTAAATGAATGATAGTTAAACAGAGGTAGAAAACCATATATCACTGTCAACTGAAAAAAAAGAACAAAACAATGACCTTATTATGCAGGATCTATTGACAAGAAAAATTAGGGGAGCAAGAATTTATAATACTAAACTCTATTTGCTATAAATACAAGGTACTTGTACTTTAAAACAATCTCTGGTCTGCAGCCTGATACTGGGCCACAGTCCACTGGGAACTGTGCCACACAAGCTGCGGACATGTAGGCGCAACCATTCCCTCTCCCTCCTTGCCACTCTTGCCAGTTCACAGAGTCTGAAAGGTTGAGGACCTCTGCTTTGAAAGATTAAAAAAAAAAACCCAATTCAAAACAGAATGCCTGAGAGATAAATGTTCAAAAATGTTCCAGGATTAAATGAAATGCCTTCACATTTAAATTTTACCACTATGCCACTATTGGAAAACTACAAATTGGGGAACAGAAACTGAATCTAGTATGAAAATCTGCTTCATTGTCTATTGGAACATTGTTCTGGTATATCAGTAGTATTAACTTTTGTTGAAATAAAGGAGTCATTGGTAAGGAAAGAATGTGGCAGACAAACTAAACTTGCTGATATGGATGGAAGATTAAATACATTATTTCCTTTGTGCACTGCTCTAATCCTGCCAGTTCAAAGCAATGATTTCAACTACTTTAAAAATTGAGGTAAAATTCCTTCTCGATGGACAAAGTGAGCATTATGGCAGCTACGGAAAATAAAGTAACAGTGGTTAAGACTGATTTCTATACTACTGACAGCTTATCTGGAGAAAGGAAAAAAAAATCAAAGCAATGTGCTGAACAAGGCCTGTGCAGATCTCCCAGACTCATTAGTTGCAAAGCAGGCGTTAAAAAATGTTTTTGTCAAAGACATTTCTACTGAAAAATGAATATTAATAATGGCTTTCCAAATCAAACTCCCATATTTACATTTCAAGTGCATATGCCTGTCATTTTTCCTTCTGCCAAATAACAAAGGCCTTGTTTTTGTGGCATGATACTTAAAAAGGGCGGAAGAGAATGAGGGGGAAAATCTTTATTTCTCTTCAGAGTAGCCCTACCGAACAAGAAGCTCTGACAATCTTCCCTCTGCAGAAATGAAAGGAAAGGAAAGGTCTGGGCTCCCACCTTTCTCCTCACAATGGACAAATATTTTAAGTAACAACAGGAAAAAGAAAACCTGCATATGTCATGAATGTATTCTTGACTTCTTCCTGTTGTGAATATTTAATTAATAAAACCCTAAGACTTCACCTTGGCATGTTATGCACATTAAAGTGTGTGGAGGTTAAATTCAGTTTCAAACTATTCCCTGCTGTTTTCCGTTGAACTCATTTCAAGAGTGTTTATTTTTATAGTTTGCATCTGTTTGCCTTTTGGGTTTTTAGCTCTTGGCAGATATTTCTGCGACTTTTCCCACTGGATCTGGTTGCTACAGCTGGATGGTTTGCAAACAATCTTTCCCAGGCTTAAGACCAGTGGAGTTGCATGCAATCGTGACAGCTACTTTAAGGGGACATCTGAACTACTTACCTTGCTATGGGTCAAACTCTAATGCATAGCTGATCAGCGTCAGTCACCATGACAAATACAAAACCAGCCTTTATAAAGGTTCGACAATAAAAAACAATGTGTAAAAAAGAAATGTTTTACAGGCTTCAGTCTTTAGTTCTGTACTAAATTGTTACAACTAAAAATGCATTTTCCAAGTTTCCATACATTTGGATCTTTGCTAGAAAATTGACTGCTTGAATCAGGTGACCTGAAAACAATTAAACCATTCACCCTTAGTAATCAGGCAGAGAAGATATAAATTATGTTCATGAACATGTTATTTTACAAACAGTGTTGGTATTTTATACCTCCAAGAAGTATATAATTTGGGGAAATAACTTGCTTTTAATCAATATTACTATTGTTGTGATGCAGGTGAGCTAGCACTAAATTATTCTAACTTCTCCCTTTCACTCTATCTCAGGGCTATCAAACTGGATGCGTCATATGCTGGCCATGCCCATGATCATTTTAGCAAAGGGGAAAAAAGTTGTGATATGTCACATGACACTGCCATGGCAACACACATTTGACACCCCTGCTCTATCTCTTATATTGCCTTTCATTCCTAAACAAATCCTTGCTTCGCTTCTTGGTTGTTTCATCATATACAGATAGCTAATCAAAATTAACACTCACAGGTGGTAACCTAATAAAACCATTAGCTGGACTGATTCATGTCTGCCAGCCTCAAACGTCCTATTTAATATGGTATCATTACAGGTAGTTCTCAACTTACAACAGTTCATTTAGTGAATGTTGGAAGATACAACAGCACTGAAAAAAGTGATTTATGACTGTTTTTCACCCTTACGACCTTTGTAGCATCCCCATGATCAGGTGATCAAAATTCAGACCCTTGACAACTGACTCATACTTAAAACCATTGCTGTGTCCCATCTTCTGCAACCTTTCGATAAGCAAAATCAATGGAGAAGTCAGATTCATTTAACAACCAGGTTACTAACTTATCAACTACAGTGATTCATTCAACCTCTCTGGCAAGAAAGGTCATAAAATGGGTCTAAACTCACAACAAATGTCTCACTTAACAATAGAAATGTTGGGCTCATTTGTGGTCGTAAGTCAAAGATACCTGAATTACAGCATCCTTTTATGCAAAAAACCTACTTTCTTCGCAAGGCCTAACAAACCTAGCTAGCCTTCTACCCTCTAATCATCATAAAGAATTATAATAATAATTACTAAGTGGCATAGTATGCTGTTTTCCCTGCCCCATTTCAGTATTTAATTATCTTTCAGTTCGTACTTTTCTAAAAAAAAAATAAGCACAGCTCTCTCTATGGGTTAATTTTGGATTAACACACGTTTTGGAATATTATAGATAATAAGGTTTATCCCAGGCACAATATTACTAACTGAAAACAAAAACACATCTTTGGAACATAATGAAAAGAATAAAATCTTATTAAAAGTAAGAAAAGGAGAGATAGGATAATATTACCAATATAATTTTAGACAGAATTCATGCACTGTAATGTATTTTGAGAGAACTTAAAATATTGGTGATAAACTGTAATAATCGATTCCAACTATCAAGGCCATTTGTGCCTATAACATTCTGATATAAAGGAAAAATCATGCCAGAATCAAAGTTCATAAGGATCCTGTAGAACCCATTCTGTCTTCCTCCTTCTATATCTGTATGCTATAGCAATGTAGAAATAAATATTATTCAGTCAATTATTCTGTAATTTGTTTTGCACACAGCTGTCATCTCATAACTTTTCTCATATAGCAAACCTCAATAATTTCCTTTGGCTATACATAATACATATCACCAAATTAGTAGTATGCTGGATGAAAATTATGGCAATTTTTAAGCTCAATGAATTTAAAGACATCAGATTCAGGAAGAGCTTCCTGATTTGATCCACTCTATAAAGGTGCAATTTAATTCACCAATCAATGCTTTATTCCTCTCAAAAAATTATCATTTGAATATATGTAAAACAGAAAGAATAGTATCTTGGCTTTCTCCCTTTTCTTTGATGAAGATAATAGTTATACTTTCTATTTATTGTAGCCTATGGAGCATACCATGTCTTGAATTCTATAATTCATAAATTGAACATAAATATTGGATTTGATTTTTATTTAGGGTAGTTCACAAAATGCTCTTCTAGCACAGCAGGGCATCTTTTAAAAAGTGCATAACGCTACTTGCCCAAAGGCATTAGAGTCTTGAACTGTCCTAAAGTTATTCAAAAAGATCACAAGGGAAAACTTGTGTTACTCTTCAGCTAAAAAATACAAAGAACACTATGAGTCAGCAAAGGCCAATGAAAAGTCATGATGAATATATAATAATCTGTGTGCTATTTCCAAAACTCTTTTAAAGCAAATATTGAAATCACCATTGGCCTTCTGTTCTCAAACTTCAGATAAGATAAAATGGCCTCAATTATCAGTTCTAAGGAGGTGCCAACTGATGGGACTGAAATTCCCTATCCATTTCAATGAGCGCTTCTCATTCCATATTCAAATAGGCCAAAGAATTAGCAAAGAGAATTCTTTTATTTTATGCTATTAATAATTTTTCAAGGAACTGATTATCCAGGGCCTAAGATATAAATCAAGTGCAGGTAGTCCTTGACTTACAATCACAATTGGGCCCAAAATTTATGTTGCTAAGTGAGAAATTTGTTAAGTGAGTTCTGTCCCATTTGTTAACTGAATCCCTGCAATAGTTAAATTAGTAACATAGTTGTTAAGTGAATCTGGCTTTCCCCATTAACTTTGCTTGCCAGAAGGTTGTAAAAATGACCCCAGGACGTTGCAAAATGTGAGTCAGTTGTCAAGCATCTGAATATATGGTCACTTGACCATAGGGATGGTCAAGCAATAGCAATGGTCATAAGTTATTTTTTTTCAGTGCCATTGTAACTTCTTCAAACAATCACTAAATGAACCATTATAAGTCAAGGACTACCTATAGAAAAATACAAAAATATTCTCCAACATTTGTTTGTTATCAGATGTATAAATATATTCTTTCTGCTTCCTGGGGCTTATCAGATGGCTTTAAACCTACCATCCTTATGGTAGAACAATATTATTGCTTATTTCTTATCTAAGAGTGAACATTTTTTTTCATCTCAATCCAATAAAATACCATCATTCCATTTTTTTTCTTCTTCATCACCCATTAACGCAGCCCTAACTATTGTTTGGAATTGTCTTTTAAAATACAGGTAGTATTTATCAATCCCTCATTAATGATTAATTCAGCAACCATTCAATTACAATGGTGATAAAAATTAACTTTACAACCAGTCCTTATAGTTATGATCTTCACAGATCTGTTAAGCAAAGGAAAGGAAAGCTGAAGTAAGATCATAAGCACAATCGCAATTTTACTTAGTTACCGTTTTGCCAAGCAATCAAATTGTCAGACTCAATCGTGGTTGCTAAATGAGAACTACTTACAACACAATCCTCAGAAAGAAAGGCAATAAAACTTCATCAGATGCAGCTTTAGATATCTATTACCTCTTAACATAAATAAATCCTCAATGACAACTGGCATTCAAACAAGGCTGTTGATCATTTTACTGACTATGTGGCACAACTAAATGAATAATGGTGTTCATTGTTCAATTTAAAAAAAATACTTCTATTGTATTGATCAAAATCACAACTATCTCAATATATATCACCCACTGATAATACCTTAAATGTTTATGTTTATTCAAAACTGTTCCACCATGCTTACTAGAACTTATTTATTCCTAGTTAAGGCTGTACATTCATGATTCATAGACCTGCAAACTGGATGATTGATGAAGTGTTCCTATCAAACAATCATGAATTTTAAATCAAAACCAACAAAACATAAATACTTTGCATATACTTGTAAATCAGCTCTGATTAACAAATAGAACATACCGGTATATCTCTATAATGTATAATCTAAAAATCAATTTTTGAAACAAAACTAGTACAATGTATGAAACATTTAAAAATAGTGAAAAAGAAAAGGTGCAGAGATTTAACCATGGTCTAACAGTAAACTTTTCAGTATTACTGAAGTCCATTTTGAGGTTGAAGCTTCAGAAAGCTGTAGTGTGAAACCCACAGGAAGTGGCAAGAAAGAAAGTCCATCTAAAAAGATCTGAAAATTATTCAACTGTATCCAATTACATCTGCTGCCACTGCAATAAACTATATGCTTGACTCTATTTGATTCATACAGCAAGGCAAAGCTATAATTAGTTACTTCATTTAGTCTGCATAATACATCACAACATTTCAAATTTATATGATTGTAAGCCGCTCAGTGTTACCCTGTGATAAGATGGGCAGCCAATAAAAATTTATAAACAAACAAGTAAACAAACAAATACATTTTGAAATGATAGCTACTTACTGAGGATTCACTGTCTCTAACAAGGAAGTCGCCTTCTGATCCCCTTTCATTCAGAGCACATTCTGCCTGATGTCGAGTAACATTCCCATAATACCATTCTTTTCCTGCAAATCGTCCTGTAGAAGAGGGCCCCGTGTAGCTTATCTGAGGAGGGTGGGAAGTATTAATGGTAGGACCATCACTTACGATTACTACATAGTTTTTGGGAACAAGACCAATTTGCCCACGAGAATTTTTACATTTCCACCATTCTGGGTCATTTTCTGGTTTCTCTATCACTTCCATAGTTTCACCTTTTTCGAAATTGAGCTCTTCTTCAGTGACAGAACTGAATGGATACAATGTCTGGACAATGTGAAGAATTTTCATGGCTTGGCCATTACTCATGGACGCCCCTTTTCTCAAACTTAGAAAACTTGGCGAATCAGCAGTCGCTTCCTCAACTTCTTCAACTACATAGTTTGAAGGAAACCAGCCAATGTGTCCGTTGTAGCTTCCTCTCCACCATCCATCGCTGCATTTTTCCATAACAATCACTCGAGATCCTTTAACAAGAGATAGTTCATCCTCCCTCTCAGCCACATAGGCAAACTTCACATAGGCAGGGATGTTCAGATCATAAATCCTATCAGCACTGCTACCATTCGATGGATATTCTGCATCAGTACTAGGAGTTGGCGAGGCATCTCTAGCACTTGTCTTTCGTTTCGTT
>JANHFJ010005872.1:70458-83377 GCA_032468195.1 Cerberus rynchops
ATTCTATTCTATTCTATTCTATTCTATTCTATTCTATTCTATTCTATTCTATTCTCATGTATGGAATTATAGTCCCCCAGAATTTCCACAATAAATAAAATTTGATGTTAGATTTATTTTTTAAATATGAAGTTATAACTTTTCCAATGGTTTCCAATTTTTGTAACATTTACCATATTAAAGTTAGTGCAGGGTACTAAATTAGAATATGTTTAATAATATTAATAGAAATTAATGGAAATAAGGCAGGTTGAAAAGTCAACTTATTTCAGAAAGCTGGATAAAACTATGTTTTTATTTCAGGATAGAAATACAAAATATATTTAGCTATAACTATCACTGTTTTCAGTAGTGTACTAATATGTGTAGATTGTTATATACCTCATTCTTTTGGTGAAATGGGCAGTTATATAAGTATGCGTGCTGAATAAATAAATACTTTTAGAATTTGACTTATTCCTTTATAAGCCATTTTTCAAAATTATTGAACTTTACAACAGTACCTGCAAACATATGATCTAAGCTAATTGAACTAGGTGTTACCATTATTACATTTCCATTAGTTTTTAGAAAATGAATTGATTTTAGAAATCAATACTGGAACAATATAACATTAGTAAAACTAATAAATTTTCTCTAACTGTGATATAACCTGCATATTTAATATTTTTTCTTTCACTGAAATTCTTACTGTTGCATACAATTTAATCCACCAAAATATTGCATTGAGTTGTTACAAATTCTTTAATTTCTTGTTCTTAGATTGTTAATACTTTCTGGATTCTCAACTTTTTAATTTAAGAAAAATTTATGATTTCTGTAAACCTCCAGGTTTTGAGAATTGTAAGTCTTTGAAGATTTATAATTGTTTGATAAGTTTACATATGAATTGTGGAAGAAAAATAAATACTTTTTTTCTTAGAGAAAAGCTGTATAATATATAATTAAACATGGTATTCTATTATAATCAAGTATATTTTTCAAGTGACTATAACAGAAGTTTCATCTTTATTCTGTATCAATCCGATATTAAGCAGCTGCTTTCATCATTTGCTATGTTTTTCGAATTTCAAGAAAAATGTCATTGTATTATTGGGTACAATGGCAAAACAGCCTCATCTAAGCATGACTATTCTGAAATAACAACATAGATAAGAACAAAAAATAAAATTCATGCTGATATATTGAAACCTAAATAAACAGATTTTTTTTTCCTTCACATGAAAGCAAACAGACACACTTGCTGAAATAAACCTTGGTGGCTGGGCATTCCATTTTCTTGCATAGAAATTTCCCTTCAGGCTGCAAAATTGCCTTGAATTATAATTACAGAGCCGCTGTATTATTATATGGAGCTATAATGGACCAGCTCCAATTCAATCCCTGCTGACTTGGCAGTAAATTAATCAAGTCCAAGCTCAGCTTATTCAACTCTTACTTCCTTGTCTCTCCATGCACATTCTTTCCCTAAGGATAGGTAGTACTATGTATTTACTTAGAAATTGGGAATCCAAATATTACTCAACAATACATGTTGGTCATTGTATACATGTGAACAAAGTATTGTTAATGTAAAACAGAAGTTATAAACATTTTAACTGAGAGAAAAAGAAGTAGAAGTAGCTTTACATTTCTGTAACCAAAACTGAAACACATATTCCTAAGAATATTCCCATTCCCAAGAGATCCATAAAGGGGGCGTGCATAAGCGCACCAGCATGCCTACTGTCCCTGTCTTATTGTTCCCATTTATTTGTATACTTCCTTTGTTTATGTTCATGTTCATACCTATACTTGTTATCTTGTACATATTTAAGAAATTAATTAAATAAATAAAAATATATTCTTATCTCTAGACAGGAGCTCATTTTCTAAACTAACACTAAGAAAGCCCCACAGTGACCTTCTCTAAAACTGATATCCAGGTATGTTATTCCCTTTACCAGAATGATCCATGTGAAGGGCAGTTTCTATAACTATCAAAGTTAGTAGTCGAAGGTAGTCACAATGCTTATTGCTATAAATGAAAATTCTTTGCTTTGTACTATTTTTGTACTCTGCTTAGTCCTAAGCAATGTTGAATGTGTAGAAATTTCTATTTTGCTATCTGCCAGACATTCAGCAAGTATCTTGTAAATAAGGTGACAGGTATTTCATGAGACAAGATAAATGTAATAAAAATAATAATAAAATGGAACATCTCATTAGAAAAGGTCTCCATCAGAACCAGAAGAGGCCCATCTTTGCTTTCAAGTACTCTAACTTACCAAGTTTGTACCACATGTCACGGATAGCAAAACCAATTAAGCGTCTCATGTCTCCATATCTGAAAGGGAAAGCAGAAGTTATTATCTTCATCCCAGCTGTCTTGTCTAATGAGAAGCAAAAATCACTTTTCAATGATTAAAAACAAGACCTACTTGTTCAGGATCTTAATGCATTTACCATGGGAGAATTGCTCTAGCTGCAAGGTGTCCTGGGTGATAAAAGCCACTGCAAGATGAAAATAGTTGTTCCAGAGCTGTAAATTGAGCAGAAGACAGAACACCGAATTGTTATAATGCATCTCTCCTGAAATGGAAGGTTGTATTAAGCTGTGTAAAACCTAAATAATTTATGAAAGCAGCCAGCAGAAAGGATTTAATATGATGCAAAGTTATGTGTTCTTATTACATTGCAATTAGAATAAAAAGACAAAAGAGTGTGTTTTTTATATTCACTGGCCTGCATTCCCTGAGTAGCATCTGGAGATTCACATGGGGTTCATTAGCTTATAAACATTAAAGTTACCACACACCCTGAGAACTTTTGCATCAGATTCACCAGATTCAGAATAATTTTCCATCTCCAACCAAGGAATGCAGCTTTAGAGGTAAAAATTATAATAACATAAGCTCTTTGTAACTGCTTCATGGGAAAAAAAGTTCCTTGATTTTAGCAAAATTAAATTCTAAAAGATACACATGGAATAAATCCAAAAATAACCTATTATTTTTAACCTCAAAAATTATACTATGAAGCTATGAAGAATTCTGGATTTTCATCAACTTTATTTCATTGTAGTAATAGATAAAACGTTGACCACATTTCTCAACGATGAAAAACAGAAATACATAATTCTATGATCTGTAATATATTTTGTCTCTAGTTTTCAAATACCAGTATAGCAACATTTTAACAGAAAAATTATCTCTAGCAAAATTTACTTAGAAAAATCTGCAACACCTTGATCAAAATAGTTCCTCATTTTTCCAAGGGAGACAAGGGAGATTTTCTCATACATAATATTTTTATAGTTTATATAATTCAGCAAACTATAAATTGTGGGTGGTATTTATTTCTATATATTGCACCTCCATTGGCTTAAAGAGCTGATATTCATGTTAACTGTCTCTTAGTAAGCTTCAGAGAGGAATACAATAAGAAACACAGCCATATGTATGACAATGTGAGGTGGTATTAGAGTCTGCACTAAAACTTAAACCTTTCTAACCATTGTGACTATGAAAAGCATCTTGTGGTATAAATACAGAAGTGGGATTCAACTAGTTTGTGCCTATTAGCTAAAACCGGATGTTAACTTTCTAAGCATTTCGGAGAACTGCTGGTTCAGCTGGTCATTAGGGTGGAGAACCAGTTGTTAAATTATTTGAATCCCATCACTGTGCAATCCTATGGCTGATGAACTTTGGACACCTACAACTATTATGAATGTTGAAGGTGAGGCCCAGTTCTAGCATTAGGATAATTAACCAGCCAATTTTGTTAATGGTTAAGCTACCAGGCTAGAAACCAGATGACTGTGAGTTGTAGTCCTGCCTTCAGCACAAAGCCAAGCTGATGGCTTTGCACTGTACAATCTCTCTCAGTCCAACTCACTTCACAGGGTTGTTAGGAGAAAGTAATAGTAGGAAGGAGTATAGATATGCTAGTGGCCTTAAATTACTTATCAAAACAATAGAAGTGGAAAATAAATTGGACAGTTGTTGGAATAATGATATTTTACCTTATTTATCTTACTAAAGATATATTCTTTGACCTTTAACCTTTTTCTGTATTCATTGTTCTATGAAATCAATATTCCTCTCACTACAGCTCTTTCCAAGAAGAAAATAGTTGCCACACAATGTTCAGCCAAAGGAAAAATGGCCATTGAGGGACAAAACCCAGTAGATGGGTAAAAGGAAGAGATCCTACAGTGGGCCAATTGAAGCCCAACAGGCCACCAACCTCTGAATATCTCCTATTCTTTCTCCTATATACAGTATACTGTATATTGGCTACTAAAAGGAAGAAAATTGCAGCCTGTGCCATTTGTTCTTTCTTCATTTTTAAAATTAGCAGATTTACCTTTCCTGCAATGTCTCCTTTGTATTCACATCAGACCTCAATCATATCACAGTGTAAATTGTTCAAAATTCATTGTCCAAAAACCCTTTATTAAATAAGTTTGCATTATGATCAAAACATAAGTCAGGCTACCAAAAAAAGGGTTACTTAATATACTATATAATTTGTTAGGATGAACAATTAATTAATGTCACAGATTCAAATGCTTAGTCTTTTTAAAGATAGAATGATTTTAATGCATTGAAATAATTTCTTTGTTAGTACAAACACATTTTTAGCATTATTATTGTTGTTTTTGATATTGTTTCCCCACAGCCCAATCAATGCCAATACTATTTTCTTCATCTTTTTCAATCATATTCTTGAATCAAGTGTAATGTTAGAGGGACAATCAAATCAGCTTTAAGAGGATCATAACATTTTTCTTCTCTCTTTTGCTGCTTGTAAGACCATGCCTACAATTTTTGATGGGAGTTGGACTAACCTCTGAGGCAGCAAAGCATGTTCAAATGGCATACAACACAATCATAGTGGCATACAATACAATATCCCTTTTGAAAAGCCCTTCCTCCCAGATCCACATCTGTCAGCATTATGTTTCTATAAGCACTAAATTCTCCTGATCTAAAAGAAAGCTTTGTTTGTGAAAATGGAGGGAAGTGTTCATCAAAAGAAAAGAGATAAGAAAATAGAATGGTGCACTCTTGTTGAGCTGAAAAGCAAGTGAAGTTTCTTCTTTCCAATGTTGCCTTTCTGTTTCTAATCTTCGTGAAATTACAAACAAACAAATAAAAACACTCCAGTCAAGATCAGGATTTTCTTCTGTATTTTCTCCTGAAACTTCTGGAACAACTAATTCAAATGAGTTTTCAAAAAGTGAAACATACAGGCAGTGCAAGGTAAGCATATAAAAATATGAGATCAAAGGCATGCTTAATAATTTACAATTCTTATATAGCCACTATCTCACCTAGTGACTCCAGACAGTTCATGGTAAAATTTTAAACATAGCACATTGAAAAGATTTATTATCAAAATAAGGCCGTCAAAAACCCATATCCGCTGGATCCAGCTAGTGATCTAACCCAATGTCCAAAGAAAAATCACATCTTCATAGTTTTCCAAAAGGCTAACAGGTTTGAGGACAAATAGATATCTTATAACCCCTAATATCTAAATTTCCAGGAAGAAAATTTCTCTGTAAACTGTCTTCTAAGAATCTAAGTAGCCAAAATCAGTTTTTCATTGAAAACAATGCATAACTGTGGTCTTAGAAATAATCCTTACTCTTTTATTCATCACTTTAGATTTAATGTGTGTTAGCTGTCTTGTTTTAAAGAATATCTATTTTACTTCCTAGGTTGTAATATTTTTTAACCCTTGCATGGGTAATTAACACTGTTATAGTGGTGTAATTTACATTGTTATTTTATCTTTGTTGTTTTATCTTTGTATTATTTCATCTATTTGATATTACTTTTGTGTTATATATTTTACTAATTTTGCTGCTGGTCATTATGGAATAAATAATATTTTGATTTCTTCTAACTCAATGCAGTATGTGTATCTAATAGCACTGTTAAAGAAACAACAATAAACTGTCCAAACCATCTATCATAGCATATATTCTGTAATGTACAAAGATTGCATTTGTTTTCTAAAACATTGTCAGTACAGGATGTTTAGAGAAGGAATGGTAAGAATCTCAAGGTTATGTTGTTTCTACTCTATTCAGTAAAGTGGAACTTTTGAGTTATTTCTTTCCCATATTGAGATGTTCAGGCCTTCATCTGGAAAAAGGGAGAAACAAACACGCAAAGGGGAGCTGAAGGGACAGATGAAGGAAAGGCAGGGGGGCGGGGAAAGAGAAATGGTCCATCCTGCAAATTGATGTGTGAAGTTTTCTATTGCCACATGAGGAAAATAAATCTCACTTGATAGAATCCCATTTTCTGTGCAATTCTTAAAGAGAAAAGATCAATCTAAATTCAGGGCCAGAGCAAAGTCATAAATTTCCCTATTCTGTCCCCATTACTGAATTCTCTCACAATTCAAACACACATACATAGTAACCCATAGAAAGCCATGTCCTGTTATTTTGTGAGATAAAAAATAGAACTATGCTGTGGAATGTATCCATCGATATACAGTGATTATGGTGCAACAGATGTTTGCATTTTCACTGTATCAATTTGGGCAAAAAAAAAGTTAAAGTGCTTTGAATAATATTTCATAATTTTTAAAACATCCCAACTAGTAGATCATAAATAAGTAAATTATAATAAAAGTCAATAAATATGCATTGGCTGCTGAATGCAAGTTTCAAGGGAATAAAAAGTCCCAAAACAAGCATTTCTTGTAAGATTGGCAAAACATTTAGGCCAACCCATTCTCTAATTCTCTAACATCAGCATATAGCAAGTTCCAAACTAGAGGAAAATGTTAAATGTTATGGCAATATTATTAATTTCTGTGATGTAGGTTTGCAATAAAGATAATTTTATGGATTCTCCCCAATAGAGAATGGAACGGGACAATTTGCCCTGGAACAACTTGCTACAACCATCTTGCTGTCACCAATTTACTATGGGACAATTGGCCATGGACAATTTCACATAGGATAACGCAATGCGATAAATGATATCCACCATTGTTACTTCGACATTATTTCTATTTTTGTCTTATCCACCTGAAAGTTGAGCAGCTTAATGGCTTGGGGGAGAGAGGTTGGTTACATCATCTATCTTCTTGTTTTCTTGTTATATTTTGTTTTATTTTAACTTTTCTCTGTAAGCCAGGCTTTGGAATCACACATCCTCAAAATTGAAATATTAAGAACAGTGGGAAGAAAAAGGAAATCTGACATGCCAGTGGCATGCAGTCTGTTAAATATCAGAGAGTAAAGAAAATTATGCTTTATCATTCATGCTCTGGCTTGAAAAGAGCTATTACTCATTATGCATTCATTTACATTAATATTATTCACATTTACTATATGAATTTTATAAACCATATTTTTACTTGTCACATTTTGGGACAAGTAGAACAAAAAGGAAGCTTAAGATCCTTTCTGATGCCTTTTTTGAGATATAATTTTGATTTCACACTACGTGCCTCACATTACTTGATAGTAACAAATTCTGTCTGATAATTCACATTTTTTGTACTTTGCTTGCTGCTCTGATTCTATATTAAAATATTTAATTATGCCTGAATTCAATCTTTAAAAAAAAGATAGGTATGCTAAGTCTTTATCTTTTTGAGGTCTTGCTATAAATAATATTTGTTTCTACATGGTAGCTAATTTCCTCAATAACTTTTTTATTACTTCAATTAATTAATTAATTAAAATATATGAGTTATTCATTCTCACTATACAGTTCTAGGCAGCTAATAAACATTGAGAATTTATTTTGATTTTTGGGATAACTTTTAAGAAACACCAATATAAACAAGCTTGGGTAAATAAAAAAAAGTTTCAACTCTCCTAAATTGAAATAAGGTAAGGGCCACATTTCAATCTCAGTTTGAAAGTATAGACCCACTCTAGAGGAAGCAAAATGAGTTCCTGATAGTAAAGATACCTGTGTCAAACAAGAATGTTCTGATATTCTAATTGGATTACATGTATATATGATGCTCCACTATTACATGATTATTTATTCCATAGTTTGTGTCCAAATCAGCCAAAGTGGTAAAAGCATCAGACAGAGAATCATACAATAATCAAAAGACAAAATCTTGGGCAAAAATAATTCTCCCAAATTAAATGGCCTTTATTGTATTTCATCTTCTATCAGTCTAATTCCAAACAGTTTGGGAAAATACTGAAAAAAAATTGATGCAAAAGAAGTAAATTCTGATTTAAAAAAAAGAATAAATAAGACACTTACTTGTTCTTCAAAATTCATGTTTTCCAGAAACTTGTGATTCATTGTCTCAGAAAATTTGTTGATGGCTCTCAGAAATACTCTAAAGAAAAACAAAATGAAAAACCAAGCGATTAATATTTGAATTGTATCCCATTGTCTGGCATCAAAAAACAAAACAAAACCCCTAAGCAGTAGTCATTTTTTTTTTATTTATATAAATTATGTGGAGGCCATCCAACTTGGAAATACGGCCTTTTGGAGACCTACATTGCATTAAAAAGATTTTTAAAGATGAAAACAAAGGAGACAAAAACACACAACAATACTACATGGCATAAGTGAGGCCAAGCAACATATTTCACTTCTGAAACCATGACAAGACAGGCCCAGTGTCCAGGGAGCAGTCAAGTTTTCAAGGCATTATAAGAGGCAACAGGGTTACTCCCATTCAAATCTAATAGAGTTATGCTATGCCAAAGGGCACAGCATGTAACAAAGAGTTAGAATATGAATTGCTTTCAACGGTGTATAATAAATGGTACCTTCTATGCAAGGTCATATTTCTTTCAATTTCTGATTTGAAATATATTCTAATTAGTTCTCACTGCTGCAAATCGGAAGTCTTTTGGTGTGCTGCAGAACCACAGTTTGTTTGTGTGAATATAGCCTAATAAATCTTTCACATTCAATATGTTTCCCATGACATAGTTCTACGCTTACTTTTAAAGGACTAAGGGCTTTTCTTAATTGATCAGCCAAACAGAAATATTAACTTCTTTAATTATTTAGACTGAGTCTCAGCTCATTAGAATTAGCCTCCTACGTAGTGCCTAGCAATATAAAAACCCACAGCTATTAAACTATATTTACTTGCCAATTATTTTCTATTAGCTATACAGGATATAATTTGAATTAATAAAACCACTGTTAGTATAGGACCCCAACAAGAAAGTACCACTGTCTCCTGTAATTAAACAAAAAGGGAAATGAGAATAAGAAGTAGGGGCAACTTTTCCTTTTCTTGTTTTTCTTAACTTTAAAGTAATGCAATTCTACATTTATTTTATTTCTAGATTGTAATAGTTCTCTTACAGTCAGAGAAAAACAATAGGGTCATAATAAACAAAGGTCACTTGGAAGTAAGCTAGCTACCTCAAAAGAGAAGGCCAGGTAACCTACCACACAAAGTGGCAATGAGAAAGAAACACAAATGTGTGACTATTATTTCTGTATATACGTAGAGCTTTCCTTTGAAAGACAACTATTGCTAGAAGCCTTTGGTTAAGGCTTTCCTAACCTTTCTTTAGGAAGAATTATCAGGAGTTTTGGGATTCTTGTGAGGTTGTCCAATTGGTTATAATTCTACCTATTTGGTGAAGTGTGATAAGTAGAATTCATACTCTGTCTGGGTCAACTGGGAAGTCCGTCCCAGTTGACCCATACAAGCAAAAGATATTAGAACTCTATTCAGCAAATTGTTGTTTAATTTTGAAAATGTGAGCCCACTTTTTATCATGATACTAAAATACGAGATAAGAAAAAAAATGGAATATTTTTTTTTTGCTTTTTAAATCTTTGTTATGATCTTTTGATCAAGATAGCATAATTTACACATACTAGTCCCTTCCCAAAAACAAACTGAGGAAAAAAACTACTCCAATGGACGACACTGTTTTGAGAGCAGTGGAGATCAGAGGAGAGGAGAAGAGGCAGAGGCAGAGGCAGAGGCAGAGGCAGAGGCAGAGACAGACAGAAGTATGTATGTATATGTATATTGTGTGTTAGTGCCAGGATAATTTCAGAATTTAAATCTGCATTGGCTAATGTTCAGCATATAGCAAATCTAAAATAAAATTACAAATTAGTATTATAGATTTTTTTTAAAAAAATTAAATGCCCTGGCCTATAGAGATAAATAAAATAATTTAGTACAATGGAGAAAGTGTTAATGTGAGCATTTTCTTCTTCATTTAGAATGTAATCGTTTTTGTTAAATTCTAGACCAGTAGAGTTTTTTTTTTCTTTTTCTTGGAAAAGGTGTCCAATTTCTCCTTGAAAATTTCCAGTGGCAGAACACCCACAACATACGGAGGTAAACCATTCCACTGATCAATTGTTCCCCCTGTCAGGAAACCTCTCTTTAGTTCTAGGCTGGATCTCTCCTTAATAATCTTCCACCCATTACTTCTTGTCCTGCCCTTACGTGCTTTGGAGAAGAGTTTGATCCCCTCTTCTCTGTGGCAGCCTTCAACTCCTGGAAGGCTGCTATCATGTCACCAATAATCCTTCTCTTAGACTAGACATACCTCCTTCATTCATCATACGGTTTAACCTCTGGACCTCTTATCACCTTTCCTATTCTTCTTTCTACTCAATATCTTTTTGTATCATGATGACCAGAAATGAATACAGTATTCAAAGTGTGGCCTCATCAGTGCAATATAAATTGGGAATAGTATATCATATGATATTGATACTATCCCTTTGTCGATGTAGCCTAGGATTGTACTGGCTTTTTTGGCAGCTGCAACACCTTTCTGGCCCATATGTCAGTGATTGTTCACCTAGATCAATCCCACAGTTATTGCTGTTGAGTGAATTACCACCTATTCTATACATGTGCATTTGGTTTTTCTTACCTATGCATAGAATCTTACATTCCTCAACAATGGGATGCCCAATGTTCAAGTCGGTCACGATCCTTCTGAATCTTGAGTTTATCTCCTAAAGTGTTAACTATTTTCCCCAGTTTGGTGTTATCTGCAAATCTGATGACTTCCCTTTTTATCCCCCTATCGAAATCATTTATGATGATGTTGAAGAGTAATGGACCTAAAACAGAACCTTGACATACCCCACTGCAAGTGTGCCTCCATGCAGATGTAGTTCCATTGAGGACTGTTACTGAGTACAGTTCGACAGCCAATTGTCAATTCATTTAGTGGCGGTATTGTTTATTCCACATTGTTCTATCTTACTAAGAAGTAAATGTCAAGAGACATACCTATTACAAAGTAACTAGGAACTCATTTAAATATGGGTGAAATAATTGCACAGTGAAATCATGCTAACCTGGCCCTGCAATTATTTGCTTCCTTTCATCCTATCTTCATATGCTTCTCATTTATCATTTTTTTTAAATATAGAAACTATTTATTGGTTATGCTTGTATATTCATTAAGCATCTGCTTATTCATCAGCAAAAAAACTCAAACTTTTCAGATATGCTCAATCCAAAAAAACATTTTTCCATTTTTTGAGATGTACCGAACTATTGAATTTTCAAAAAAACCAAAACACCTTAATTCATTTTTTACTTTAAGGTACCATGGATATTTATGTAAATAGTATTTAAAAGAGAAAATGTTTTAAAGAGAAAACTTTGAAAGGAAATTGTTCTTTGTAAGCTTTCCAATGTGTTTATACACACTTTGTAACAAGATCAGTTCAAACTGAATTACTCCCTGCATTTCCAAACAGTATGAAGCTGGCCAGATGTTCTTACCTTTAATAGAAAGTAAGAGCATAAAAGGTATAGAAGAAGAATTTTTGGTAGGGATGCCTAGTTCCAAGTAAAATCCTCTCATTGAAACAACTATTGGAAGTGAAATAATTCTGTTTTTTAATCTAACCATTCTAAGTAGTATACTCTTTAAAAAAACTGTGTATACAATAATGCTTTCTTTTGGCTGAATAGCCTTCAGATTAGCAAGATATATTTCAAGGGAATTCCCAGCTACACCTTGCCCAATTAGAAACGTAAGCTATTTTGACCTGCTCAATATGGTGATATAGCAGATCAATAGAGAAAATGACTTACTGACAATAAAAAGTGCTGAAATAAGGTAAAAATGATGAGAATCACTAAATATCTGACTCCTAAATTCAAGGGTATAGAGTGAGAGTTGCTAAAGAGGATAGACTGAAGGTTAGTAGTACAAAATCCACTTTCCATGTATTCAGTCACTTACATGAATGCAAGTAGTGACGCATTTGTTAGAATGTAGCATTGCAGGCTGACTCTGCTCATTGTCAGGTGTTTGATCCTGATCACCTCAAGGTTGACTCAGCCTTCCATCCTTCCAAGATCAGTAAAATGAGGGTCCAGATTGTTGGAGGGAATATGCTGACTCTGTTTACAAACAGCTTAGAAAGGACTGTAAAGCCCTGTGAAGTGGTGTATAACCTTAGCTTCTATAAAATGTACTGAATTGATGTCATACAAATATTGTGCATGTTTCACAAATATATTCAGCTTAGATTTGGGTTTGGTGGCCTGATTGATGGATTCATCAGGTTCACTACTCTAGGCAGGGATAAGATGATAAAGTGCACCACATTAACATGGTTTGGCTAGCCATCTAGGTGTCCTTTGAAGTAACAAAATGAGAAACAGAATCCAAATCAATTTAATTTAGTTGAAATGCCTACCTAAGGTAAGAAATGAAATGGAAAATATTATCCTGCCCCAATAGAAGAGAAATACTTATCTTCAATTCCTACTTCTCTAGTTCTGAAAGCCTCTTGTAAAAGCTTGCTTAGTCAATCAGTCAGTCAGTCAGTCAGTCTGCAGCCCAGTCTCAGCAGACTATTAGTCATTGCGCCGGAGAGAGTGATAGAATAGAACAGAACAGAACAGAACAGAACAGAACAGAACAGAACAGAACAGAACAGAACAGAATAGAATAGAATAGAAT
>JANHFJ010005873.1:2700-16744 GCA_032468195.1 Cerberus rynchops
GGTTGCATAAGCATTTCACTGCATATCGTACCATGTATGACTGTGTATGTGACCAATAAATTTGAAATTGAATTGAAATGAATTGAAATGGAGTCAAGTGTCTTTCTTTTCTAAGGGATAAGACTGCGGCAGGTCTGACACAAGTAATATTAAAAATGTAATTGACCATTCTATTAAAATATGCTATGTTTGTTAAAATAAGGATTATAACTATTCCTAATTAAGATAAAATCAGAAAAAATGAAAGCATGAAGGAATTAGGTATGACATTTTGATATCAGGATGCCCTACTAATACCTCAATAATCAGGCAAAATTCTCGTATTCGTAGTGTTATTAATAACGATGTTAATTCTTCATAGAAGTCTAGAGAAAACAAGATGACTGGGGTGGAAAATGAGAATTGAACACTGTACTTCACAAACTGTGATTTTAATATTAACCACAGTTTCTTCTCCAATTACAGCTTTCAGCACAAATGAAGAATATAAAGATGACTGGAATGGTCAACTGAAATTGCTTTTGGAATGGAATCAATTGGACTTAGCCAGTGAAGAGATATTTACCAATGATCGACGTTGGGAGGTAGGTAGTGCAGATTGAAAAGGCAAAAATTAGAAAGATTTTACACAGATTTTGGTACAGATTGTTTTACATATAGCATAAAATTCCATCAATAATGTCCAACATAGACAAATAATAAAATAATAAATGTTGGAATTGCCATGAAACAGAATAAATGTTTTATTACAAGATACACAAGTCCAATGCAGAAAATTTTTGAATTTCAATTTGAAATGAAACCTCAACTTCTTTATTAGATATAATTTCTGGAAAAAAATCAACAATGTGATAATTTAATGAAATGTAGGCTTACAGCAGCAAGAATAAATTTTGCTCAACATTGGAAAATAATAATAACATCCAATTGGGAATATGTAGCAATAGTAAAACTCACAGTCTACATGGACAATATAAATTTAAACAAGAATAATTTCCATTCATATAATAGTTTACAGTACACATTAACAAGAAAAATTTAAACAAGAATAGTCCCCAACATGACAAATATAATTACTTACAGCCTGGCTTCTAAGGTCTCTTAAAGTCTATAATTTTGTAAATTAGCAGATTTATAAAAAGAAGGGACTTAAAAAGCCAATAGTTCTTTTTTATATCTTTTCCCTTTAAAAAAAAATATTTTTATACTGTGGTATCTTGGTACTGAACATTAATTGGTTCTGGGAAGCATGATGGGTACTAAAAACTATAAGTGCCAAACAAAACAGGTGACTTACCATGTGACACTTTGTTCTGTGGTGGGATTCAAACCAGTTCTCTGCCCTAATAACTTGCTGGGTAGGTGTGGCCGGGTGGTCATGTAACTGGGTGGTCATGGCCAACTCGACATCACTCATCACATCCAGCCCTGCCTCCTGGCCATTCGCCTCAAAGACAGAGGTGGGATTCAGCCAGTTTGGGCTAGTTAATCTCACCACTGGCTGGCCCCACCCTGCCCATTTTTCAGCCCATTTTGAAGTCCACAAGTCTTAAAATTGCCAAGGTTGGATACTCCTGAGCTTGATGTTCTGATAGATCAGTGTTTTTCAAATTTGGCAACTTTAAAGATATGTAGACTTCAACTTCCAGAATGCTGTTCAGGCAATTCTAGAAGTCCACACATTTTAGGATTGCAAGTTTGAAAAACCTTGTCAAAAAGGGGCAAATTAAGATCCCTTTTAGCAATCTGTGCTTTGGTCTCCTTTAAAAAAACATATTACAGATTATCCTGAGCAGCATATCTGTGAAGGAAGACTCTAATAGAAACATGCTTTATGCATAAAAATGTAGAAAGGCATCTGATTTATCATAGAACAGTTATCACTGGAAAAAGGGACTTTTACACTGATACTTAAGATTCCTTCGCTACCCCACCCCATTACTTTGGGGGGGGGTCTTGGTTTTCCTACCTCCTTTCCTTGAGTTCTTTCCAAAGAGTCTGCTTGTTGTCCAGCTAAATGTGCTAGAGACAGATGTGTGTTTCAAAGCACAACCTGTTTTGCAAAGAGGTGTACTGATATGAGGAAAAGGTCCAACTGGGTGGAAAGATTTTGGACTCTCATTCAAGTTTATTTTCTCAGAATTGATTCTAAAATTGGATGTAACGTTTATTAGTACAGAAATTGTAATTGGAACAAAGAAGGAAGCAGGGAGCTTTAGGAAGACATGACAATTCAAGTTTTTAATGAAGTTTTCTTGTTTTCCTTATTTTCATATCTTGGCTTTAAATCAACCCAAAGACATTACATTTGTTCAACATTATCTATATATGGAAAAAATATATATATAATTTTTTTTCACAATTTTTTTTCACAAAGTTTTGCTATAGTGCAGGTGTTACTGTGCTTACTAGTGCAATTTTATACTATTTCATATGGTTGTGTAATAATCCAAATTCAGAAGGGGGAATATGCTTTGGAGTGAAGGCTCACTTTGTGTTTGCCAGCAAATGTTTAAAAGATTTGTGCAGTGGGGAAGGAAAAAGCACAATGGATGTGAGGTATTGAGAAGTCTAAAGTGTATGCCCGCACAAGCTACAAATTCCTCTTCCCCTTTCAAATCCAGATTGTTGTACAGATTCAAGGGAGGTAACTGAAGATTTGAAATCTTCATTTTTTCAGCTGTTTTTGGGCTGGTTTTGGACTGGTTTCCAGGCCGGTTTCAGCCCTTTTGGGGGCTGTTTTGGGCCATTTTGGGGGCCATTTTCGACCATTCTTTGGGCCATTTTTGGCCCAAAAAAGGGCCAAAACCATCTGGAAAATGGCCCAAAATGGCCCCAAAAAATGGGCGGGGCAGCCAGTGGTGGGATTAACTGGATTGCTGAACTGGGCAGAATTTTAACAACTGGTTCAGGTGAACCAGTCCAAACCAGCTGAATCCACCTCTGCATTTGCTTTGACTGGAAAAAAAATTCTGTCTTTTTTTCTATGTCAGTGACCTTCCCAGCAAGGGCAACTTCCTGTCTTCTCTGCAGCCATCCCCCTCTTCCTTTTGCAATGCACTGAACACCAAGGAAACATAGTATTGGGACCACATTTTCTCATAAAAATCTGTCGATTACCAAATTCGAAGAGTTTTGAAGCAGTTGAATACCATGATACCACTATATCCGTGATGGCGAACCTATGGTACGGCTGCCACAGGTATCATGCAGAGCTATCTTGCTGGGCACACAAGCTGTTGGCCAGATTGTTTCCAGTGAGCATGCACATGCAATTGCGCATGCATGTGTGATTGCAGAGACCCAGCTGGTTTTCGGGCATCCATTGTGCATGCGCACGATTGCAGCAGGAAATCCAGCTGGTCTTTGGCAATCTCCTGTGCATGCACACACAATTGCTCATGTGTGCATGAGTGCCTGCTCACAGCATGCGTGCATGTGCAAAAACTGCATGCATGTGCAGATGGTACAGTTGCACATGCAGTACATGTGGAGGAGCCGCACACAAGTGCGGATGGCACGCACAAAACATACTTTTCAGCACTCGGTAAGTAAAAGGTTCACCACCACTGCACTATATATTTTTGTTAAAGAATTAAATCTTAGCTATTCATTCCTTTTATTAATATGTTATTATATTAATTTATGGAGATTTCAATATTAAGTAATCAACTCAAATCCAAAATCTTTATTATACAATCAAATACTTTATTATACATGCAAATACTCATCTGCAATATTACTTTTTTCCAATGTTATATTCAGCTTTTTATTGATGAAAAAGTTAATAATTTTATATTTGTAATATAAACATCCTAAATTGTAATTGGTATTGATAGAACATTTCTTTCTTTTTTCTTTATTTCCAGCACTTTAAATTATCTAAGCAATAGAGTGTCATTATTTTAAGTAATACTATATGATTATCTATTGAAACAACAATAGAGGAGTAGTATCAAGATAATGTGAAATGTTAGAACTGCTTTATATTCTGCTGGTAAAATTTCATTTGGAATACTGCGTCCAGTATTGGTGACCACAATACAAAAAAAATGTTGAGATTCTAGAAAGAGTGCTGAGAATAGTAACAAAGATGACTAGAGGATCGGAAGCTAAACAGTACAATGAAGAATTGCAAGAACTGGGATATGTATAGTGTAACGAAAAGGACTGGGGTGACAATTTCCAATATTTGAGGGACTGTCACAGACAAGAGGAGGTTGACCTATTCTTGAAAGTACTTAGGGGCAGGACAACAACTAAAAGATGGAAACTTATCAAAAAGAGATAGAATTAAAAATAAATTTCCTATCAGTGAGCACAATTAATAAGTGCAACAGCTTGCCTCCAGAAGTTGTGGGTACTATATTTTTGGAGGTCTGAGAAGAGTTTGGATAGCCATTTAACAGAATAAGAAAATAAATAACAAAATAGTAGAATTGGAAGAGACCTTGGAGGTCTTCTAATCCAACTTCCTACTCAAGCAGGAGACCCTATACCATTATGGGCAAATGGCTGTCGAATCTGTTCTTAAAAACTTCCGGTGATGGAGCACCCACAACTACTTTTTTAAATATATTTGTATTTGTTTTCTCTTTACATACAATATATGCTTAGTGAACAGTGTACTGTCTGGGTCAATTCGTTTACATAGTAATACTTATTAAGTTCCTAATTTCTATCCCTTTTATTCAACCATTGATAAAACAAGTCCTGAGTTCGAAAATATTCTGTGGCTTCTTTTTCTTTTATCTTCAGTGTTGATCTGTTCATTTTTGCACAGTCCAATATTTTTTTAATTATATCTTCTTCGATAGGTGTTTCCTCACTTTACCAATGTTGAGCAAATACAATTCTTGCTGCTGTTAAAACATGCAATATCAAATATACATCACCTTTATCATGTTTTTCTGGTATTATGCCTAACAAAAATAGTTCTGGCTTAAAATCTATATGCATATAGATCTCAAGGGTGGTCTTCAGTAAACGGAGTGAAGTGTGACTAGGATGACTGAAGGTACAAGGTTATGGAAACTAGTCAGGTGGGAAACTGTGAAAAGGGTGCCTTGAGGTAGGAGACACCCAGGTAAAATACATGTGAATACCAAATGCTCCACTTAATGATATACAGGGTCACTTAACCATAATAGGGAAAACAGGAATTGTGGCCATTAAGCAAGGCAGTGATATGGGCACCTTACTTCATGACTGCGACAATTTATGATCATAATTTTGTGGTCAATTGTGACCATAAACCAAAGACTACCTAAAATGCAGTCTCGATTGCTTTCGGTAGGAAAAGCATTATCAATGCATAGTTTTTAACTTTCTTCTTTAAGATATCTTTCCACATGTTAAAAAATCAGCTCATAATAGCAATAATACTTCATAGTGCTTTATAGCCTCTCTAAACAGTCAGCATATTGCCCCCAACAATCTGGGTCCACATTTTACTGACCTTGGAAGGATGGAAGGCTGAGTCAACCTTGAGTTGATAAGAATCGAACTGCTGGCAGTCAGTAGAGTTAGCCTGCAATACTGCATTCTCACCACTGTGCCACCATGGCTCTAGTAGAAAAAAAATACTACAATAGAAACAATAAACTTACCAGAATTCTTCTCAGTGGAGGTTTTTGATCCAGAATTCTACTGCCTGAAAAGGGAAGGAATTTGTCCAGGTATACAATTCCCCCCCTCTTCTTTAAAACTCTGGAGAAATAGGAAATCCTTTGAGGCAATGGGGAAGATAGTACTGGAGGCCCATCTACACTCCCCTCCATATACTGTTCTTCCTACTAGAAGAATTTTGCTTAAGGATATTTCATCTAATCCACTGAATTATGAATTTCAATATGTCCAATGACCAATATCTGTTCTATTTCGGTTTCGTAGGAAACATGCACATAATCCTCAACTTACAAGCATTCATTTCACAATGGTTTGGAGCTACAGTGATGCTTTAACAATTTACAGCCTGTCCTCAGAGTTACAACCATTGCATCACCCGATAGTCAAATCATTTTGGCCACTTGGCAATTGGATTCCACTTGCAACTAGTTGCAGTATCCCTGTAGTCGGATGATGCCAATTTGCAATCTTTCCAGCCAGCTTCCAACAAGTAGAGACAATAGGGAAAACTAGATTTGCTAATGTCCATGCGATTCACTTAACAACAATGTTAAAAATAGTTGTGGAATTGGGTGGGTGGGGTCATGTGATGACTCGTTTAACAACCATATTGTTAGCAATCAAAATCCTGTTCCTCATTGTAGTCTTAAATCAAGGATTACCTGTATTTAAAATATGTTTTTCTTAAAATATATGTTTCTTTTTAACTTTATTTATTTATTAAATTGTTATACCACCCATCTCTCCTACAAGGTGACTCTGTTTTCTTCCAGGTTCGGCGTGTTGTTCAGGAAGATGAAGCTGTTGCAAAAGTAAAAGCGGAGGAAACTCAGGCAATAGCTGATGATGCCCAGCGAGATTTGGATGAAGCCCTTCCAGCTTTAGAAGCTGCCAACAAAGCCTTAGATTCTTTAGACAAGGCAGATATTTCTGAAATCAGAGTTTTCACTAAACCTCCTGATCTTGTCATGACAGTGATGGAAGCTATTTGTATTCTTTTAAATGCAAAGTAAGATTGCTATAGCATATATTTAATCTTTTGCATTGACTTGTAGCTTTACCCTTCACCTAGAATGATGTTGTTTCTGAAAACAAATTTCTTTAGCATGTGTTAATTTTTCCATCTTTTGTTCAATATACGTGATATAAATTTCCCTACAGCTACTGAAATAGCTAATGTCGTGAAGCTGAAACCATAAACATAGTGACCTCCCACTATCCCTTTGGTAATAGTTACGGATAGATCTTTCCTTTCACACACACACACCCGCACCCCCTGAACATTAGGGCTTCAGATTCAAAAAGAAAACATGCATTGGAGTACACTGGCACCTCTCAGCAATTTTTTTAAAACTACTGAGTTTTCTTCCAAGGTCACTCAGTTGTCTTCCACAGCCGGTGTGAAATCTTGAGAAAAGAAATGTTGGCTTGAATAAGTAGCTGACAGCATATCCCAATGGAATCCAGTAATAAGTGTAGTTATTGAAAAGCATATGAAAGGCATAGTAGTAAACGTTTCTTAAAGATAGATTGGTCTAGTGATTAAGACACCCTGATAGAAACCAGGAGGCCATGAGTTCTACATCCACTTTAGGCATGAAAATTGGCTGGGTGACTGGGCCAGTCACACTCTCTCAGCCCAACTTACCTCATAAGGTTGTGTTTGAGGGAAAATGGGAGGAGGAAGAAGTATTAGGTATGTTCATGGCCTTAGATTATTTATATAGATAATAAAGGTGGGATAAAAAATAAATAAATACAATAAGAGTTCTGACTTTTCAAGACTCTGGTCCACCTCATTGTAAGTAAGACTTCATTTACTATCACCAAACTACATTTCTTCCTTAACACTTACAGTTGACTTCAGCACTCTTTTCCTCTTGATATTTGCTCTTATTTTTTTCCTTCCACATTTCTTCTGCTATTGCACTGTTCCAGCTGCTCTTTTTATACATTTTCGCCCCCAGACAAGCTGTCAACTACTGTAGCACAGCCTTGAAATATAGCTGTTCAGTTGGCTGTTGGCATAGGTATTTAATTGACCTTTTCCAAAAGACCAAATGCCCACACCATTCTCTGAACTGTCTTCCCCAATGGTTAAAATGCCTTGTGCTCTGATTCATCTTGTAGGGAATATAAGGATGGCTGTACATCTCATAGCTAGTCCATTCTGCCCTTAGCATAATCTATCTCATGACTGACATTTGCAATCAGTTATTAGAAGATTTGATTTTTCAGTTATGGGGAAAAAAATCCTCATTTGTAATCCAAATTCAATTTTGTACATGTCAAGCCAGACAAAACTGACACATAGAGTAAATTTGCAAGTTGGCTCTACCCTTCTAAGCATTGTATATCCCATCTGCTTATGTGTATGAATAACTCCCTAAATAGATGCACCTCTTTGATGTTTTATGATGATTACTCATTTGACGTAATCCAATGATTACTCATCTGGTTATGTCTGATTTATTTCGGCCATGTCATGCGTGCAAATCCATTGGAGAAGGCAGTGACATTAGAAGTGGTTAGTGGAACAAGAATAAGGGGCAAGCAAAAACATGCTGGCTTGATAATCTGATACAAAGTTGTACATCCAACAATTGAAAGAAGCTGTGCTTGACAGGATAGCATGGAAAGCACTTGCCTATAAAATCACCAACAGTCGGATATGACTAAATGGTTAAAACAACAGTAACTCATTTGCTTAATTAGTTTAATCACCTTGTATTTTTATTTTGGATGAATTGATCATAATAGATATTTATATTACACAATTACAAATGTTTATTAGATAAAGGTATGGATTTAGTATAGATGTACTCCTAATAAGATTTACAAAAAAATGAGTCCCACTGAATTCAGTGACTGAGTAAATAGAAATGCTGTCCGATATTATCAAGTTTAAAATGGAATAACTATGTACAATAACTATAACTAAATGGTATCAGTTTATTTATATGTTTGTCAATTTCTTACAAGGCCATCTTCTCTTCATCTGTCGATAATCAGTTTGAGAATCTGTATTCTACATATCCTTGATAGTCTTGATTTTAAAACAACATTGTTTTGTCATGTAGCAGTTTGAGCTCTTGAACGAAAATGTGACATGGCTAACTATCCTTTTGGGGGAAGAGAAATCAGAATATTTTATTTAGGAGTTTCTCTTTCTATAACTAAAGAACTGTAATTAATCACTTCTTTCAGGTTATTTATGGCAATACATAAAGAGTGTAACCCTATACATGTTTACTCAGAAATAAAAATCTACATTTCATAATTGCTTTTAGAGGGTGTGGCATAGGATTGCAGACAGCCCACAGTAATGTTATTTGCCAAATAAACTACAACACTTGGAATATTTAATGCTGGCACTTCAGTTTCTCAGAAGAACTAAGCCTCAAGCTGCAGTTGTAAATTGTCTTCTTTCTATTTCTACATAAAAAAGAATTATGTATGACATCAAAAATGACAGCATATTTTATCAATCTCTCATTTACTTTTGGAGTATGTCAGTGATATAGATGAATACGTATTTTCTGTTTAAAAAGTAGAAAGGAACCTTGTGTTTGCCAAGGAAAAAGAAAGATAAAAAAGACTGTCTCAAGATAATGAAATTATATATATTTTACGTGTTGGGATGTGGTTAGATTTTCTATGCTGTAAAGGAAGAAAAATTTCAGCAGCCTAATATACTTTTATTTTAAAAAAAATGAATTAAATTATATTCATAATGGTTAGGGCACCAGACTAGAAATAAGGAGACAGTAAATTCTACTCCCGATTTTGGGCCAGGTCTCTCTCTCTCTCTCAGCCCAACCACCTCACAGGGTTGTTGTGAAGAGAATAGGAAGAAGGAGGAGTTGGTTATGTTCCCTGCCTGGAATTACTTATAAAATATATTGAAGGTGGGATAAAACATCTAAATAATAATAAGCTTTACTTGGAATAGCTTTCATCCTGCAATGATCTATCATCAAATATTCACGTTTGCCTATCCCTGGTCCTTGGGAAGGACTCAGGTGGTAAAAATGCAAAACCCAGTCTGACCATCTTGGCTGACTGTGGGACAAACCATAGAAGCTTCAGTTGATGATACTGCAAAACAGTAAATTAAACATGAAGTATCCAGCACAGTTTCCCTTGTATTATATCTTCTCCCTAGGATCAGAAACCTAGGTAATTGATTTTAACTCTCTTCACCAAGTCTGCATACTGGATATACCTGTAGGTCATTAAGTATATATTTTGTCTTAAAACTGGATTTGAAAAAAAAAACACCCTATAATACTGATATTTTTACAATATATATTTTCCAAGGCAGGCCGTCATCAGTTTTTCATTTTAATCTTTCAGGCCTGACTGGGGAACAGCAAAACAACTACTTGGGGATTCCGCCTTCCTGAGGAAGCTTCTAGAATACGATAAAGAAAATATAAAGGGCGCGATATTAAGTAAGCTTCAGAAATACATAAACAATCCTGACTTTGTGCCGGAAAAGGTAGAGAAAGTGTCAAAGGCGTGCAAGTCTATGTGCATGTGGGTGAGAGCTATGGATTTATATTCTCGTGTTGTGAAGGTGGTGGAGCCAAAAAGGCAAAAGTTACATGCTGCTCAGGTATGTATTCTCTCCCCCCCCCAATATTTTTTTATCTGCGGTTTGATTATTTACTGGTGAATCAATTCACTTTCATCAGGATTCTCTTCTGTTTTTATCTATTAGCAACTAACTGATGAAAACAAGCATTTTTTCAAGTCGAATCGGTCCACTGTTGATTCTTTCATACAAGGCTGTTTCCTATATAGATATGTCTTGGATTGTGAAAATAGTGGAATTCTTTATTCATAATGTTAGATGTTAAATGCCTTTCTTTCTGTTTTCATTTCATTTCATTCCCAAACCTGCAGGGGCATAGAGTATTTTACTCTCTTGCAAAAGCATAGTAGTCAAGAGTTTTTTAGGCCTGCTCTTCTGCATTTGTTTCCTTAGACCAGGCTGACAATGGTGGAGAACATTTGGTTAGTTTAGCTTTCATAAAAATCTCCTGAAATGAAGAGCAGCTCTTCTACAACAACAACATTGTTTTTTTGTTTTTTGTTTATCAGACTCTCTCCTTTAAATCAAACTGACAGAGCTAGGGCTGAATTTATGTACTTCCTGTTTTCACCCCAGAACAATCCCTCTCTGTATCTAAGCTGAGGCAATTACAAGTGAATTACATTTTTTTTTTAAAGTTTCAGTCATCAGCTTATTTTTCTGAATAGCAATGTGTGTGTTTTTATTTTGTTTTCCTCTTTAAATTTCTATTGCATGATCCCCAAATTAGGGAAAATGTTGTTTCTGGAATTGCCTTCATTTACATTTTTAGAAGAACAATTAAGATTTACTTCTGTAGCAAGATGTTTATAGGATAACAAATGTGGGGGACTATAATATATATCTTTGAGAAGAAATATATTTGGCATTTCTGTAATTGGTTGTTGTTAGCTGTCTTGAGCCTAATGTGAACAAAATGAAATTGAATAAATGAATCTAATGTATTTTGCTAATATGCCCCAAAACCATTAGTCCATCCACTTTACATTTTTAAATGGCATGCCATAACGAAGTAGCAACATTTCAGAAATATTCAATTATCTGATAAATGAGAACCATCACATGACAATATAAAATAAAATTGAAATCAGGGAGGAAAATCTCTGCTATTGCCTATTTTCCCACAAACTTTTCAAGATGTTTCTATAATTCCCATCCCAATATTTTTGTTCTCAAGAAAACATGTGTGCATGAACGGGAGTAGGAAGGAATGTTTTATAACTGTTCCATTGACTAATATATTTAATTGGGTTGGTATCACAATAAATCGTTAGTTTAGTATGATACCAAAAGAGTTGGGATTTGTGATACTTTGATTCAAATGCAATTCTGTTTTTAAGGGTGGTGACTCATTTTGGGGAAATCTTGAGATTCCTCAAAGTGAACATGAATATGTATTAAATGCTATATAATTTATAATGTTATATAAGTAATTCTAATGTATAATTACTTGTAGTTTCTTCTATATTCTATTTTGCTGTAAAACAACTGTGCAAATGAATAAAACAAGACATTCAGAATATATGGCAGAATAATAATTTGAATTAATTTGTATTATGATTAGGCAGAACTTGATGCAACTTTAGCTACCCTTCGTAATAAGCAAAAAAAACTGAAACAGGTAGAGGAACAAATACAGGAATTACAAGATCAATATGAAAGAAGTGTGAATGAAAAAGAAAGCCTTGGTAAGTATCTATTTTAAAAATTATAAAAAATATTTCAGAGTGGTGTTTCTTAATTACATTTGGAAGGTAATCTTCCAAACTCTCATGAGGACTACTAATACAAGTAGTCCTTGACTTATGACCACAATTGAGCCCCAGATATCTGTTGCTAAGCATGACAGATGTCAAGTGAGTTTTGCCACATTTTACGAACTTTCTTGCCAGAGTTGTTAAGTGAATCACTGTGGTTGTTAAATTAGTGACACGGTTGTTAAGTGAATTGGGCTCCGTCATTGACTTTGCTTGTCAGAAGGTTGCAAAAGGTGATTACATGATCCTGGGACACTGCAACCTTCATAAGTGTGAATCGGTTGCCAAGCATCTGAATTTTTGATCATTGGGGATGCTGCAGCTGTTGTGAGTGTGAAAAATGGTCATAAGGCACTTTTATAGTGCCATTGTAACTTTGAACAGTCACTAAATAAACTGTTGTAAGTCGAGGACTACTGTACTAACAAAAACAAGTGTAATTTGTTAACATCTTAAAATCCTGCTTAATGTCATCTTTCAAAAACATATTTTCACTGAAGTTGTATACACAAAATGTAATAGCAAAATATCCATATGTGAGAAATGTGTCATGTCATGTTAGGAAGGTAGACTGGTAACAAAGTGAACATCATCAACACAAAATCAAATGATCATAATCTATGTTTTAAGAATTACTCCACAGTGAAATCTTATATACTATTAACTCTAGTGCTGTATTTTGTTATTTGTTCAAAAGACAAAAAATAATTAACGAAATGAATTATTCTGAATTATAACCACGATCTAATAAAATTATCATTGTTTAGCAAAGACCATGGCACTGACTCAGGCTCGTCTCAACCGGGCTGGAAGACTTACAGCTGCATTGGGGGATGAACAGGTTCGATGGGAAGAAAGTATTTTGAATTTTGAGGCAGAGATTTCAAATATCACTGGAAATGTATTCATAGCTGCTGCTTGTGTAGCTTACTATGGGGCTTTTACTGCACATTATAGACAATTGGTGAGTTTAATTAAAATATTTACTTTCTCTGAACCATAATTTTTACTGATTTGACTTTTATTTTTATCTCATTCTAAAGCCGATATGCTTCATAAAAGCTGCTGTACATCATAGAAGCAGTTGTAAATCTAAATAAGTGCAAATAATTTTTCCACATATGGAGAACTGTAAAAAAAATCTACACAGGCAAACCATGATTTTTCCATTTGCGGTCAGTAATCAAGAGTGCTAAGGCAACAAGGATCTTTTTTGATGCTGCTCTTTAAAATAATAATCACGATCAAAAAGAAGGAAAAATGTGTAAGTGGAAATTGTAACCTAGAATGGAAATAATGATTTGGGAGCCAGCATTAATCCATGCTGTTCAGGTCAAATATTTATGAGCCATGGTGATGCAATGGTTAGAGTGAAATACTGCAGGCTACTTCTGCCGGCTGCCGGAAATTTGGCAGTTCAGATTCCACTAGGTTCAAGGTTGACTCAGTCTTCCATCCTTCCGAGGTAGGTAAAATGAGAACCTAAATTTTGGGGGGCAATATCCTGGCTCTGTAAATCACTTAGAGAGGGCTGTAAAGCACTGTAAAGCAGTATATAATATTAAAACGGGGAAGAGGAGATCCTTACCCTGCCCTGCAGCCTGATAATTGATAGTACTGAGGGGGAAATAGCAGTTCTTCAGAAACTATCTCTCTGTGACTGTGTGTCTCCTCCTAGTTTTGGCATGTACCAAAAAGGGTACATTCTGTTATATAGAGATGGAGATATTTTATAGGAAAGTAAAGTATTTCAGGTTCTTACTTACAGGTGGTCCTCGACTTACGATCACAATTGAGTTGTTAATTAAGACATTTATTAAGTGAATTTTGCCCCATTTTACCACCTTTCTTGCCACAATTAAGTGAATCATTGAAGTTGATAATTTAGTAATCTGGTTGTTAAGTGGCTCTGGCTTCCCCATTGACTTTGCTTGCCAAAAGGTCGCAAAAGTTTTGGGACATGATTTTGGGACACAGCAACAGTCATAAGTATGAACCAGTTGCCAAGCCTGTGAGAATGGGAATACTATGAAGGTTGTAACTATGAAAAAATGGTCATAAG